>CAIGRP010012596.1:0-12259 GCA_903798385.1 Fraxinus cuspidata
AAATAGGTTTCGGACCTTGAACTTATGTGTCGGTGCGACCTGCGTACACCAATGTCGGACCGAATTGACCAAAATTTGGCTCCTTAGGAAGGCGTATTTTGCCATTTTTTTCTTTCAACAACTAACTTTTGGTTTCTTAAACTGCTAAAACTCCAATAACGTTTGAAATTGTTGAAACTCTAGTGGTTATTGCCATTGAGTTAATGGACAAATTTAACTCGTCATTATTGGTGTAAACTCTATATAAAGCCTCATTTTTCCACTGTTCCAGACATGAAGAGTACACTGTCTGCATTATAGTTCCAAAACACACGAAAAGTCTATGTCTGCATACTTCATTATTGTCTGTCAAGGTTTTGGTGGTGATATTGTTCCGATACTAAGTCAGTTCGTCGGAGTAGAGTCTGCAGTGTTCGGACTCTATTGGTTTACCGTTGTATCGTGGAAAACAGGCGCTCAAATTAAATCTCAAGCACCTACGGTGATGGAGCGAATTTGTTTTAAGGAAACTGTGTTCACACAGGCCTCGGTTTTAAAGTTCAATTAAATTTTTATTTTCTACTATTTAGATCATTTGTTTTATTTTATCGTGTTTTATATAACTTATTTTTTCTAACAAAAAGATCAAATATTTGGTAGTATTGATATTAAAATGCATTTGGAGTAGAAGGTTTCTTAGATAGATTATGATTTTAAACTTTCTTTGGCAGTCAGTCTCTCTGTCACACCCTCTTTGTATTGACAATTTTATGCACATATTTATAAAAATAGATATTGCCGACTAGACCGCATTTTTTTCGTGTGTTTATATTTAGAAATAATAATAAGGGATAAGCATTTTTGCAATAAAATCCTTACATATTCACATGATTACCTGTAATGTTCACATAGTATATTGAGGCAAAAAACTGTATAATCCTATTCAAACATACTATTTTGAGGTTAAAAAAGTATACCACACTATTTCACAAATCATATATATACAATCCAGTAACTCCAAAATACAACACAAAAGATTGTATGACCAAAACAATAGCCCCAAAATAACTCCGTAGGTTGTCATCCATGTATATCCTCCGGTTATATTTTGATAGATGAGTCAAATAGAACGATGAAAAATATACTCGTACTTGGACTCATGCACATATCACCATGTGATTAATTACATTCAATAAAATATTAAAAAACTCGCGCATGACTATTCCTTGAAATGGTATAACATATAATGATACTAATTATATCGTGCTTTGTGACTTGTAACCTTTTGAGTTCCTTCCTACCAGTCGGTTTTAAGTGTATGGTATAATGAATATAACTGTGATTTAAAAAAAAAAAATGGTACCAAAGCAAAAACTTCTAGGATGATGACCCTCCTAGCAAACACGTCATCTGAGGACTGCTTTAAGTAGAAAACTGGTTTTGTGAACAATTGAAAATGCACTGCCATGGACATCAGCTCCACATTTTATGCATTCTATAACAGATTGTTCCGACGGTAAATACATTCCTTCACAATGATAACAATTATCATCGTCTCGATTAGTACACTCAAGAGGAAGTACTAAAGGGATACATCATCTTTAAAGAATATGACGTCATTCCAAGCAGCAGTTTCATACGATATGACAGTGGAAGCATTCAAAATAAAAGCTTATTTACTATAAAAATTTAAACTCTTCTCTGAAGAAAAAAGTTCATAAATGAAATTCAAACTCCTAAAGCAAAAAGCAGTTAATATATGTGACTTCTTCTTGTTCTTATCGAATGCTGACATTATCATTCAAACCATTCAAATGTACCTTAATAAGAAGTTAGAACGTCAATTGTAATATGCACCAAACAAGTTCCTTAGTTCTAATGAAGAAAATAACAATCCAAGTCAAGAAATCTTTAATCGTTAGTGTGTCAGGTTCAGACATAGGAGGTAAAGAAATGAATGGACCAACAATATAAATTAAGTGACCTCTGCAAGTAAAATAAATTCTGGAATAGATGAAGCATCTGTGAAATTCTGTGAAAATTTACTGTTCACAAGAAATGTAAAATCTATGGTGATGTATGACTTTGAACATTAGCAAGGAGTCTTGTAAGTTTACTAAGCGTTTCACGAGCAGATATCGTGTCGGGATGATTTTCACCGCATATTGAAGTTCTAATAAAAATAGCCTTCCTAATGAGATCGTCTCCTATATCAAATTGCCCCCCTCTTAGCATTAGCTTCGCACGGACTTCCAACACGGTAGCTCGTACCAATGCAAGGTCCTGCCAAAGGTAGGGATTCAGTTGCGCACTGGTTTGGATAGGTTTCCAACAAAGTGACTTATCCAACCATTTCTCGACTGGGGTGACGAAAGCTTGATCTGCAGCTTCTAATGCATCTGTACATAGTCGAAGGAGTTCTAAAGCCTCACTGCATCTTGAGAAGGTAACAAATGTCCTAATGCCAAGTGGCAAGATCACTTCTTTCACAAGAAACAATAATTCCGACACCTTAAGCTCAACTACTACAGAGTCTTTTCCAAATCCGAAAAGCAGGAAACATGCAGCCCATATGTGTTCAGAGTGATGGGATATTGATCCTCGACTAATGACAGCACGTGCCATGGCTTGTGCAACTCCAGTGGTTCCTCTCTTCCTTGTATAAAGTTTGACAAGCTGGTTGAATTGAATGAAACCTTCCTTCATACAAGTTCGTCCGATATTAAATCTTACTAATAATGAAGATGCTTCTGCTTCTGATCTTCGAGCATATGATGATGTGAAGCGACAAGTTAAGGAACGCAGAATCTTTTTCCATAACCGGCGATGTTGGTGTTCCTCGGGTATCTTATGAGCCGCCAGTGCTAGAATATATACCGGAATCGGTGCAGGTGCAAACCAACCGCTTGCGAGGACCATTCTAGTCGCCAAACTCCTTGGTCCATCCGCATGGTCAAATATGGAAAAACAGACCTCAAAGAGTTGCAAAAGGAAATTATTCCTCCGTAGTGAGTGATTTTCCCTACCATTCCTCGTCGCTTCCCTTGACGATATCGATATCCGATTTATGGTATCCAATAGCCTGCTCGGATTTATAGGAAGCTCAGATAGTAATGCTCCCACAATAGCGAGACCAAGAGTTAACCGTCCGAGTTTTTCCTCGATAGCCCGTAGCGCATCTATTTCTGTAATCGAGAGATCCTTAATGCTTCCCTGCATTAAAGACATTGCCTCTACCTCTGACAGGTAAGAAAGTCTCAAGGGCTCGAGGTTCATTACACGAGAGAGTCGTGTGGCTATAATAACGTGGGTTTCCCCACCAAAACGGGGAAGTAGATCCATTATGAGTTTGTGGTCCCACCAGTCCTTCTCACTCTCCAAATTATCAATCACCAACAGAAAAGGAATGTTTCGCATGAGCTCCTTTCGAACTCTGGCTATTGCTGCCTCTTCTTGTTCTTCAAAGCTCTTTGTCCGGCTTTTTTCCATGCAATTCTCCACCCCTACGTCGACTTCTAAGAATGACCAAAGGTTTAAATAATTCTGCCGAATGTATCTGCTTTCCCCTCCTATCCATAGAACCATTTTATACCTCTGATGGAATCTGTAAGCAAACTCAAGAAGTAGCTCTGTCTTCCCAATGCCTGAGTCTCCTGACACACAAGCAATTCCCTTGCCGTACACAACTTTGGTCGATCTCAATCTCCTTCCATTCTTTCCACTACTCTTTGGCGTATGTTGAGAAAACTCAGTGCTTTGCATTTCAATGTCCTTTTCTGATTCCTTCCATACAATCGGCTCTTTCCCCTTTCTCTTGCTACTTGAACTGTATCGGTCCCTTCGCTTTTCATCTACCGAATTACTCCTACTCCAACCAATTGTCAGGTTCTTTCGTTTCGGTTTTGCCTTGAGTTCAAAATAGTCTCTCTCTGCATCTCCGCTGACATCACCAAAAAGCATGAATTCCAGCTCAGATAACTCCTTTTTTCGACCAATAAAATTCTCATTTCGAGGGAAAGGAAACTCCTCTTGCTCGGCCTTCTCTCTCCACTTAGTTACTCTATCTACAATGCTTCTCCTTCCTAACCTGAATGCCAAAAGAGTGACAGCTCTCAATATGCAGTCCCTCCATTTGCCCTCGTGAGCCTCTAGTTTCCACTCATCAACACGAGAAAGGGTGCTTACAGCATCTTTCCATTCTTTCTCAAGTCCTCCATATAGCAGCCAGAGCTCACCACCTTGTTTTTCCCACAGCTCTCCCCTTTTCTCAATTATATCTCTCACAAGGCAGTCATCTGGACCCAAATCGAAGTATACAGGAACCAAATTCTTCTTGCTCGAGAAGAACCGAAGCTCTTCAATGGTGTATGGATTTCTGAATGACTTTCTGGTCAAGATAACAACCCCAAATGTACTACCATCCATTGCCTTCTCAACAATGCTATGCTTTCGCGAATTCCTACACCGAGCTCTGTCTGATACAAAACAACTCAGCCCTTGAACTTCTAATTCTGCCCGAAGCCAATTAGTAAACTTAAGTAATAAAGGTTTGCGGCCATGGAAACCTATGTACACATCGCAACTCCTGAGTCTATTAGAAGAAAAAGAAGATGGAGGAACCATAGTTTCAACCAATCTCCCAATCTTTTTGCTTTTACACCTACTTCTCGTGAAACCATCATGACCAATACTATAACTCGATAAAGGACTATTTGATATGCCTGTTGAAGTGGAAACATGATCGACCTTTTGGAAATCATTCGAGGTACAAGATGCTGAAGCAGGACAAACATCATTTGAGGCAAATCTAATGTTCGTTAAAGATTCCACTTCTGGAGTATCCAATAACGTATTTGTACTGGCACCATGACATGGATTGCTCGAATGTGTGGATAACCTACCCGTTGGCGATCTTGGGGAGAAGAAGGGCGATTGATTTGCCGAAAAGAATGCGGAAGAGGACGACGAGAGATTCCTCAATGTCGTATTGGGTAAAGATCCGAATCTAGAACTGTCTGCCTGAAGATCCATATTTACCCTCACTCGATTCCACGCAAGCTAAAATCCCATGCATTCTTGAAAATGAAAGCACATCTGAAATGGAGAAAAAAAGAGTACATTATTTGAACTAAAATGTAACTGAAATTATTCATAATTTGATTAGAACTGGGTAGTATATAATTAGAAAAAGAAGCTAAAACTATTGCCTATTATGCTGTTGAATACACTCGCAAGGGTTAAAAGTTGTAGCATTGCAGTGCCAGACCAATAAAGAATCAAATCAAACTCTTACACGAAGAAAATATGAAGGAATAATGTGAAAAATCAAGAGCAGCATAATTTTGGAAATCAATAAGCCGCAACAAAATTCAGTGACATATCAAAAGACTGCAGATTTAACGTGGACGAATTATTTAATCAACCAACAAATGCGTATCCTACATATGCAGAGAACACATGGTCATAACTTACAAGAGCTAAAAGAGAAAATTATCTGTCTGAATAAAGAACTTGAAATGAAAATTTCAAGTTTTATTCCTCTACGATTCATCTTAAACCATTAGAACTTACAATCATACAATAAGAAAGATGCTTAATTCTTACATATATTTCAAAAGATCTAATGGGAGAGTTAAAACTCTTGAAACTCAAAAGAATTTTAGATCTAAAATAAACTTAAAAATTATAAAAACTTTCTTCAATAAAAATGACACAATCCCAATTCAATATAATAAATCTCAGTTTTGACAACAATCAGATCTGAAGAACTTACTTAATCAAAACCAAGATTTTAATCCAAAGATTCAATCGTTTTTTCTGCAAATCCAGTGAAACACACGTCAAATCAATTGATATCGACCCAAAATCCTAATTTTCAAAGCAAACCAAATTCTGAGTAGTGCCCACAAACTTCGTGAACCTGTCAAAAACGAAAAATAAAAATAAAAATAAAATAAAATAAAACAATTATTCAAACACTAATATATATAATATAGAAACAGGTGTATGTATATATATATATGGGAGTGCTTGGTCATGAACATTACATACATACAAGGAAAATCGACAAATGACGATGCAAAAAAAGAATTTTTCAATGCTGAGAAGTGAAGTTTGAAAGTTTTTTTAAAAAATTAGAGAGAGAGGGAGCCCAGTTTCCAAAAAGTGACAGAAAAAAAAAATGAAAAATGGTCAAATTTAAGTATTACCTTATTTTGCAGAAAATCTAAAAGGGTTTTCAGACTCCAGCATTCATAATAGTAAAGAGCATCAAAAAATCCTCTTTTTTTTCTCTCTCTTTCTTGTTTTTGAGTCCACCCACCCTTCTTCTGTCCCTCTAATTTTGCTATGTGTACACCAAGGAGGGGTACATATAGCAATACCTGTAAATGTAAATCCCATTAAATCCTACCTCTCTCTCTCTCTCTATATATATATGTGTGTACAGGTCTGAGAAACTGAGAATAAGGGCTGCACCGTTGGAAGCCGGGGATATATCTGGGACCCAACAGGAAGGACGGATCTGACGAGGAATGGTGCTTCTGCCGAATCAAATGGCTTTTAACTATGACTACTCCCACTTCTCTGTGTGAATTTGAAAATGGAATAAGAAGCAAAGATTTATATAAGAGTTGAATATGTTGCGATAGAAATTCAAAAATAGATATGCAACTGAATTTTGTTGTCAATTTAATTTCAAATCCACCGTTGAACTGGCATATGGAAGGTAAATGAGGATCTTTATCGTCTTTTAAGCCCTATACTAGGTGTAAAATGCATTTTGAGATTGTAAATTGGTGAAGAATGCGTGGTTAAAAAATAAGAAAAAGTTTTGTATTTATATTTAATATTTTTATTGAACAATGCGTGATTTGAAAGAAGAAATAAAAAAAATGTATTTTGAAAAACCGGGGATCAAACAATGGTTAATCTCATCCAATCCTCTCTTTCGAAAATTCCTGGACGAGCAATTCGACCCACCTTATTGTCATCTCTAAACTGAATGAGTTTTCTCTTTATGTGAATCGACCAGTTGTCGACGTGAACTGGTCCATTCTTATGTGTGTTTAGTGGTTTTTAAATACACATTTGAAATTAATAATAAAAATTTCCTTTTTGTAATGGTTGAGTTTGCTAAAAGGCCTAAAATAGTTATATCTTTAACCACCACAAGATGTCACATTAATGTTAATCATTGATTTGTCTTTAACTGGTGCGATCAAGATTGTATCACGAGTCTCTCTAAGTATATGCAAAATAATGTCTTGACTACAAAAATTGTTATTCCTTTTTCGTTAGTGTTTACCATTTTTTTTTTAATCAGTATGCATTAACAATACGCCATTTTATTATAATGAATGAGGTGGATTTAATTGAAGAAATCATGGTTTGTTTGGTACTAATTATTTTATGATAATGAAATAATCTACCCTGTATATAAATCATAAGCCTATTTTAGAGTAAATTTATCTAAAGTAACTTTCTTAAAAAGCAATAAAAATAAAAGAAGTTGTGTGAAAGGGACATATCTCGGTCGAGTTTTGTATCCTCAAGTAATCATTGATTGCTATGGTAACATCTCAAAGGACTGTTGAGTTGACTTATATGATAAAGAATTTGGATCTTTCAACATAAGTCCAAACTAATCTTTTGGTACTCTCAGTAAGCACATGCCTCCACGTGATATCACTAAATGGATGACTCTGATCTATTCACACCCTATGTTGCTATAGAGGAAACTAGGGAATCATATTTCCTTTGCCACCCCCCTCAACACACAGTAGTGAGTGTGTGGAGATTTGATAACATTAGAAACTACAGTTAGAGTCCTCATTCTATTAGAAATATAACGAGTAGATCCTTAATCTATTTATTTTGGTGGGTGCCGTCCCATTTACTTTATTTGCATTTGAGTAGAGATGGCAACGGGGCAGATTCGGGGCGGGGAGGGTTTCCCGCCCCGTATCCCGTCCAGTCTAATTTTTTTTTTTCATTTTTTTTAAATAATAATTAATTAAATTTTTTTTTTAAATTCTTGGCGGCCCCGCCCTGCCCTGCCACCCCGTTCGGGGTGGGATTTTTTGCCCTATTCGGGTCGGGTCGGGCGGGACGTATTGCCATCCCTACATTTGAGTTCACGATGGACAGTTATACTCTATCCTTGATTAAACCTCAAATTTCTACTAAAGATTATTAACTTATTCTTTTTTATTAAAAAATAAAAAATGCACCAACCTTTCAAGTTGCCCCTAATATTTTGGATGTGTTTGGTTTTTCTTTTGTTTTAATTCCTATTTTCTTTATTTATTTATTATTGTTTAATCAAACATAAGGATAAAGTATTAATTGTAACGGAATGTTGGTTTTTAAAGTAAAATCATCTGCTGAGGATCCAAATATTACAAAACTGAAAGGTTTGAGATTGAGGCTGCTAAAACATTAGATTGGGGATTTACTTGCTATACTTTCAATAAGTGAGGACCCTAGCTGTAATTTTGAAATCATAAGAAACGGCAAATCTTACAATCAATCAAAATTTTGCACATTGGCCTACTCTACAAGCATTTAGACAACTTTGGAGAAAGATTCTAAATGAACAATTAACAAACTTTTTTTATCGTGTTTGGTAGCGGTTTAAAACGACAAAATGAGTTTAATATTTTTTTTTTTTTTGTGGTCCCATAAGTATAACAATTAGACTTGCAAACCCTCAAATTTGAATCCTAAAACTATCACAAATCGAGTTTCAACATTTGAAATTTTGCAAGTGGGTAATAATCCCTTTTTAAGCTATTCTCCAATAAGAGTTAGCTATGATTATGATTACTGAATTATACGAAAATTTTACGCTTCATTTATGATTATTTTGGTAAACTAATTTATATTTTATGAAACAATAATAAAAAAATAAATAGTTAAATTTCGTACATCATAATGTTTTCTCTTATTCAATATTTGTACCTAGCATGACTTCATCAGTTCATCTCGTACATCGCAACATCACAATTTATTCGATATTGAATACTCAACATGACCTTAGTGAATACATATATGCACACAAAACATTTGTGAAATTAAAGTTAAAACTTATTGACTAGAGAAATCAAAATTATAGTGTATATTTACTAAATAATATGACAATACATAATTATTCTAATGTTAGAAATTATATAATTAATTAGTATTCTTTGCGAACACGGATATTATATTATATTGGAAGAAGGCGTGTAACAAATTTTAACAGTAGTCATATCTAAGACGATCATGTCCAATATATCAAACATTTCGTACGTGTTCATTTCACAGTCGGTTCAAGCATTAGATGAGTTAGTCAGTCACAACCTCCAATTTATCGTTGGCCCCCAATTTTCAATTTTCAATATTTTATATTTTATCTTTCTTTTTCTTATTACAAATTTTATATTATATAATAGGGAAAATTGCATCAGCGGTCTCTAACCTTTCTAATTTTTGTAGATTTTACCCTAATCTTCATTTTGGGTCAGCGAAGGTCCCTAACTTTTCATAAATATGCAGATGGAGTTCAAATGGATAGAAAACATCCATTTTACTTCTTAAATAAATTTTTCCATTAAATATATTGATAAAATGTAATATTAAATGCTAATAGAAAATTTTGTCGCAAACAAAATAGAAGTTCAAAAAAAATAATTTATGAACCAACAATAATATAAGGAAAAAGATACGTTTCTTATTTTTCGGTATCTTGTAAAATCATAAAAAATAGAAAGAATAATTTTTTGTGAGTGGCATTGATGGCTTTTTATCTGAAATATCGTTGATGATTCGTAATAACATCTCTGACAACATTGATACTAGTAATCGCTGATAAATGTGTATTGATAATTACCAATAACGGTAGCCGATAATTTTGTTTGAATCACAAATTTATTTTTATTTTAATATGAATTGGTAGTAGTCATATCATCAATGACTAAAGTGTTGTTGGTGATACCTGATAATATTATTAACAACATTATCATCATCAATAGTTTGAGACAACATGTGGGTGAGTATCACGTTGATAATTCTGTCTAAATTACGAATAGTCATATCTGTGTTGATCACCCATGAAATTTTTCATTACTTACTCAGTTAATTAATTATTATTGTTTTCAAAAGTACCCCTTTGACGATTTTATCTAAGATTCCCAAATTACTTGAATGGCCTCTTATTAATTGCAATCGAACATATAAATTACACGAGGTTGCTCAAAAATCAAAACAACAACAATGCATATTATTATTAGAGAACTACTAAATATCAAGAAGAGAGTAGTCTATGTTCTTTGACTCTAACGATCAATTTTCTTTATTTCTCTTTCAAAGAATTTGAACAAAATTTTATTTTGATCTAATAAAATAAATATATCATAACTCTTTGTTAATGCGATATACTATTTCTTTTCCATTCATTCCATTCAGATTAGTCTTTCAAACATGACCTATGCTTCAAGTGAATTTCCATACTTTTTACTGTAAAAGTTGTCACCCTACTTAAAAGAGATTATACCAACTAATCAACTGATCTAATGAACTTGAAAATAAAAAGATTTTTTTTAATGAATTAGAAACATTTATATATTTCCACCTGGAAAGTGGTCAAATTGGGTGGCTCTATTGCACGAGTTTTTCATCACTCATGATGAGGCCCATAATAAGGAAACATGTCTAGGTCCTCCTATGAAATATTTTACAAAATCAAGGTGCCAATACACAATAAACAATACATTATGTACTTCTTTTCAATTTTTTTCTGGCTTTGTTTTCTACTTTGCTGAACTTTTCCAAAATATTGTTTTAAAATAGTACTCGTTGACGCATAAAAATGAGGCACAATTAAATAGTCAAAAGATGGTCCCAAACGAGACCATGTAAAGTCCCAAGACAGTACCAAAGACGGAGTCATATAGCGGGGGTCCATCATCACCCAAGCCGGTAAGACGCCCAGGTCCGAGCGAGCATCATCACCCAAGATCCGAGCGAGTATAGCGCTTTTATTATTATTATTTAAAGCGACAGTTATTGAAACAGTTCATTCCACAACCAGAACCTCAATCAAGAGCGGTTAAATGTCAGAAATAATAGCAGCAGTTATGGACGATTTTTGGCAAATCATCCATTATGGAAGAAGTGGGTAATTACAGTACGATGAACATCAGTTATTGACAAGTCATCTATCATGGAGAAAATGGGTGATTACTGGGTGATAAGCAGTTTTTCAAATAATGTTACAAGGAAAAAAATGTCAAATGAGTATAAAAAGAAAAAGAGAATATAGAAGAAATGAGATCAAACCCGACTCTCAAACAGAGAATTATGTAATTTCGTTTCTTTTCCTTTTAATTGCCAATTACTTGACGAATTTAGTGTGCTTGTGCCCCTTGGAGGCATTTCGCTTCTTGTCAATTGTAATCTTCATAAATAAAGCACCTCTCGTTAGGACTTTGTCTCAAGATATTGTTGTTCCTTACACAATTGTCTGAACCTTCTTCTAATTGTTAGCGAGACCCAATTTTCCGCGCGAAACAGTACTGAAGAGATTAAAAAAGGGGCAACCAATTTACATCACATTTTAGAAATGGAGCATTGGTCGTATTTCTTGGGCAAATTTTAGTTGCTTTTTACCTAAAAGAGAAACATTTTAAAATAGGGAAAACTAAGTAACTCGGAGTGCCCACAATATGCAAGGTCTGTTTATGTGCCTGCAAAATAAACCCATCCCATCTGATCGAGAGGATTAGTGTCGTGCCAAGGCATAATAGAGTGCACAGTATGAAGATAGTTACTTGAAATTCACAAGTTTTGCAATTGCACGAGAAATCAGTGGTTACATTCAACACATTTGACTACATGCTATATATCTTGCATGCGCTCTTGTATAGAGAACAAGGATGGAGACTCGATGACGCGCAATTTAATTTCAGCACTAACGCTAAAAGTTAAATAGTATGAAGAAAACCAAAAGTTAAATAATCACTAGTGTCTGGTGGATGGTGATTTTGAAACCCCATTTACCATTTGGAAGAGAAATTTTCTATTATTTCTCGTAGTTATTAGTAACACAATAAAAGCAAAAACAAATAGACGGGTATAAAATGAAAATTCATAATGGCAGAAAATATTTGTCAACTAACATCACAATAAGCAGAAAATGATATAGCTGTTAGAAAAATATTTGGAGAATACCACAATGGACACCAAAGAATAAGAAGAAGAAGATGATAATAATATCAAAGAAGACTTGATCACGATTATG
>CAIGRP010012609.1:0-43834 GCA_903798385.1 Fraxinus cuspidata
CTCTTTTAAGAGAAGGAGGATTAATGGTCAAATGAATTTGGACTCCAGCGAACTAAATTTTCAAAGATTTGGAATCTTATTGACAAAAATTTAATATTAGAGTAAAGTCTTCTAAAATAAGAAGTCAATTATTCCTTGTCATTATATGAGTGAAATCTGATATGTTGTGACCCATGGCTCGACAGGCATCCAATAAATGGGCCCGCATTTTTTTTCTCTTATTTTTATTTTGGAAATTCAAATTTATTATTCATCATTTAGCCCCATTTTATAGAAATTTTAATATAAATTAAAGTTAACAATTAATTTTAATAAATGAGATTCATAATTTTTTCTATTACATATTTCATTTATTTTTGTCAAAATATAATAAAAATCCAGGTTGGGTGCTAAAATTTATTAAAATCTCCACTCCATATCACTAAAATATCTCACTTTGGTGTCTGTTCTGACTATAAATTCACGAGAAGAAAAAATATCTACAAAACAGTTCCCATTTTCGATATTTTCAGGATACCATTTTCGAAATTTAGTAATACTTTGATCGCCTCAACGAATTATATATGTTTCTTGTATAAATCGACAGCTAAACATTTCTGGTTTCCATTTTTCCAGCTTTGAAATATCGTTTCTGCGAGTTTTTTTGGTTTGTAACAATACATTTCGAAAATCCGTGGGGGTACAAGAATCAGTGGTGCCATGAAATTGGGTTTGAAATCAAGGTCCCAGCGGGTGATTCAGGACAGCTCAATTGTGTTGGGGTCTGGAAAACGGGAAAAAAATGATAATTGTTGTATAGATGATGAAATTTTGAGGGAAAATTATTTTTGTTGGTCAAATTTGCCTCCAGAGATGTTAAGGGAAGTTTTGATTAAATTAGAGGAGTCTGAATCCAAATGGCCCTTGAGAAAACACGTGGTGGCATTTGCTGGTGTGTGTAAAAGCTGGAGGGAACTCACGATGGAGGTTGTGAGAATTCCCGAGTTTTCTGGGAAATTAACTTTTCCGATATCGGTTAAGCAGGTTGAAATCTTCGATACTTTTCTTTAATTCTTTGTTGCATAGTTTGAGTTTATGAAGTTATCAGTTATGTTATTTGTTGTGTTCAGTCGATTTTCGGGATTAATATTTGATTTTTTTGCGCAAGCGGGGGTTAAGATTTGGGATCTTATAACTATTTGCATGTTTGATGGATAAAATCTGGTTTCCGAATTTATTAGGAGAATGCTATGAGACATGGGGTAAAGAAACAGCGTTGTAACATTTTGTTCTAGTGTTAAACTACACTTTGCTACTTGTAACTTCTTGTATTAATTTTACTTTACGTTGAGGTGTAAAACAGAGAGTCACAGTACGTCATCTGAGACACAGGATCGAATTGGGATAGGTGCATGTGTGAGAGGGAGAAAGAGAATATAACCTTGACGAATAAGGTTTTCAAAAGCCTTCCAGAAAAAGCAGTGAGATATTCTATTCATCCAGTTTAGGCAGGGAGAAAGAGAATATAACCTTGATAAATACGGTCTTCAAAAGCCTTCCAAAAAAGAAAATAAAAAAGGCAGTGATATTTGCAATGTTGATTGTAGTTTTCTTTTGATTTTCAGGGTTAAGAGTATTGATAATGATTTTGGATCTTATTATAATTTGAATGTATGATAGTCTAAAATGTGCACTGATTTTGATATGGAAAGAATCTGATCATATTTCAAAGATGAAATGTCAGAGAATTACATTGGTTTGGTAGTTTATTCATTTTGTATGATGAAAATCTTGGTATAGGTAGGTGATAATATTGTGTTTGAGGGTTTTGTCATGATAATTTTTAGGCCTTTCACCAGATTCTCAAGTTTCGGTGTCCTTGTGTTTTTTTCTTTAGCTCTTTGCATATCATACTGAACCTTTTACTGAATGCTGAAAAGGAGTTAGAAATAAGCCATTTTGGTTGGTGCTGTTAATTTAGTGTAAATTTTGTTTTATTTTATTGATCTTAAAGAATATAAATCTGGGTTATGAATTTGTTATGATAATTCTCTGAATGGATATAATTTTTAAAATTTCTAAAACTCATTCAATACAGTTTTTGTTAGTTCCAATTCAATTAATATAAAATTAGATGAGCGATCAACCATTAGTGTAAATCTAATGTAAGTTTCCCCTGTTTTACCTCTTCAGCATAGCCTAGTGATAGTGAAAACTTAATTCTAAAAAATGAAACCCAAGAATTAAGAGTTTGGAGATGGTGTTACATTTGCTTATATGGTATATTGGCCTTAAGATACGCTAATTTTGTAGACAAATTCATAAAATAATTCTCTGGCGTGAATTTCAAGTTTCATTGAATCCATATAAGCTCTGGCACTGTCAGCTTGCTTTTAATTTTGTTTGGAGGAAGATTTATTGCGAACATTAAATCAACTAATATATATTGCATTGGGGTTTTGAATTTCGTGGTCTGTCCTGTTTCCACGAAAGCATTGAAATTCCACATGAAGTTGCGAATTTTTGTTACAATTTGTGCCATTTGTCTTAAATGGGGCATTTTAAACATTCTTTGCCTTGTAGCATTGAATAAGACTCTCATAAACCAAAAGTGCAGCATTTGGCAAGTTTGTTTTCTATTTTCCTGAAGGAGAGTATTAAACAACATCAAAGTTCATTTAATTCGCAATCTCGTTAAATTAATTAGGCTCATTTCCATAACTGACCAAATTATATTTGCAAAATACTTCCCTGTGTCATTGCTCTGCTTATTTTATCTGCCCAGGACAGTTACAACAAATGCATTTTTAGTTAAGATTTCTAGGATCAAGATACAAACTATGTGTTCTTAACACATTTAAGTTTCTTGTATTCTTAAAAACTATTTTCTGCTGTGCAGCCCGGCCCAAGAGAGTCTCTACTTCAGTGTTTTATAAAACGGAATCCGTCCACACAGATATATTATCTTAACCAGAGTTTAACTCAAGGTGTGCATTTGTTATTTCAACTATATCTCGGACTCTACAAATTTTCAAAGCTAATCTTCCCCTTCCGCCAATCCTCTCTCTAGTTTAATTAGAACTTTCATTTGGTTTCTGCTACTCACTCGTACCGAAGTTTCATGTTAGTGCTAAACTTTATTTTATTCCAAACTATTGACTAAAGTCTGTATTTTGTTTCAGTTTTGTCGCCTAGTTAAATCTTGTCAGTTTTTGTTATGGAATGTCCGATGTGGGACAATGTGTACGGTAGCATCGAAATGGAGGCCTTCCATATCGGACACTCCAACAGGAAAGCTAAAGGATTTTAACTTAGCAACAAACTGAAACAAATTGCAAACTTCACTGACAAATATGGAACAAAATGAAGTTCTGTGACTAATATAAAACTTTGTTGTGAGCTGAGTGACTAACTGTGTTTTTGACCCATTTTCCATTTATATATTGTCTATTACTACAAGATACTTTGCCAGGTATCTTTCTAAAATTATAAATAAGAGCATTTACAGGACAAGACTTGCTTTCCTCTGATGCTCATTTTTCGGTCTATGGCAGCACTGCGTGACAATGGGAAGTTTCTTCTTGCAGCTCGTAAGTGTAGGCGACCAACCTGCACGGACTACATCATTTCTCTATGTGCTGATGATATGTCTAAGGGAAGTGGCAATTACATAGGAAAACTAAGGTGCCATTTCAACTTTTATTTGTTTAGCACAATGAAAGTTTATGTTGTTTGAAGGAGATTGATGACAAAAGGTTTTTACTTCACCAGATCAAATTTTCTGGGAACCAAGTTTGTTGTATATGATGCTTTGCCTCCTGCCGGAGCCAAAATGGTGAAAAGTAATTCCACTCAAATGGGTAGCACTGCCCAAGTTTCTCCAAGATTTTCTGCTGGCAACTATCCAGTAGCTCACATATCATACGAGTTGAATGCGCTCGGAGCCAGGTAAGACATGTACGCCACACCGCGATAGATAACATAAAGTCGAAACAAAAAAGGTGCTTTCTTAAACATTCTTAGTAAGGAAAAGAATTAATGAGATATGTGACAGATCCACAAGGGAGCCAGTGGGGGATAAGTGCCCCCACTGGATTTCTGGGACAAAAATATTTACCTGATATTGTGATGGTAAATGATGCTGAAGAGGATGAGATTGCCGATTGAAGATTTTGAAAATTTGAAGAGGAATTTTGGTTCTAATTCCTCTGAAGGAACTTGAAAGGGGGGTGTAGCAAATCATTAAATAATGTTTTGATTTCTTAGTAAATTGACATATTAATTTTTTATTTGATTTGTGGTATTTTCTTATGCAGCACCAATAGGACAAATTTGTAATTCTGATGAATGTAAACCTATGTTTTCCCTTTCTTAATAGCAGAAACTAATTAGGTTTCAAAATTATCTATATTGTTGCTTTTCCTTTGTGATTTTATTGTTAAAAATTGAGTCACCAAATAATCTAAACTTAAAAGAGTATTTTTATGATTCATGTGGAAGCATTTCCTACCTGAGTAATTGCCATATCTGGCTTTTTTTGTTTGATTTGGTAATATATGGGTTTTGTTCATTTAAGATAAAATTTCATGAAAATTATCATGTTATTAAAGGACTAAATTCCAGAATATAACAATAATTTATGCAAGACAATTACACCACATCGAGATATATGAATGATAGTATGATACTTTATCACGTTCTTAAACATTCTTCGAAGGGAAAAAAATTAACGTAATTGTACTTTTTGTTAACTTTTGTAGGATTCCCTCGGGAGATATGAATGATGTTTTATCGTGTTTTTTGGTATACGAAACGGATTTATTAATAATATATCAATAATTCTATGTAACATGCAGGGGCCCAAGAAGAATGCAGTGCGTTATGGATGCAATCCCAGCCTCTGCCATCAAACCTGGAGGTGTGGCCCCGACTCAGATAAATTTCCCAATCAGCAGGGTTGAATCCTTTCCAGTAATTCCATTTTTTCGGACCAAATCAAACGGCTCGGATAAAACTCTGTCTGGACCATTGGATTGCCAAAGAGATGGATCACTTGTTTTGGGTAATAAGGCTCCAACATGGCACGAACATCTCCAATGCTGGTGTTTGAACTTTCATGGACGGGTAACTCTGGCATCGGTTAAAAACTTTCAGCTGGTGGTTTCTCCGGAGAATGGCAAGGCCGGGCCGGAACATGAGAAAGTCATCCTTCAGTTTGGAAAAGTCGGGAAAGATGTGTATACAATGGATTACCGCTATCCATTATCAGCTTTCCAGGCATTCGCCATTTGTCTTAGCAGCTTCGATACTAAAATTGCTTGTGAATGATGTGGATCAGGTACGATTCTGATTCCCTTCATCCATATACATTGATGCTTATGTCGTAATTAAACAGATGACGACACTTCTCATGCATTTTCAATATAGTAGGACCTTGTATTATAATTATGTTGGTATCATATCTTAATAATCGAGTTGATGCGGTTCACATTCTTAGAAGTTGTATGAATTTAATTGTACTTTGCTAAACAACTAAGGTTTCTCTTCTATTTACTCATCTTTCTGTTGTTTGTACTTTTTTGGACATTGAGCATGTTTGGCTTAGCTTAAGAAAAAAATTAAGTTTTTTCCCTAGTCCAAACATATATGAATACAATACTTTTTTGTTACTTCTAATTAACAAGTTTACTTATCTCGGAAGTAACTCTTACTGCTTACCTTATTAAGTTTACTTATTTCCAAATTTACTTATAGTACTTGTTAAGCTTAGCCAAACATGCTTGATAGTCCTGTTTAAGGTTCATGAATACATAGCGTGATTAACTCTATGTTTCGACTTGGTGATTGAACAGCGAACGTGTATGTGCGATTGAGATTCTGGGAAATGATTGCATTATGGAGAGTTGCGAAGAAGTTGAGGTCGTCGTATTTTCTCGTTTGTGTTGATACAGCAGGCAAAATTGGGATATGGAGAACTTGTAAAGCTTGGATGTTGTTGCTTGGCATTTCCCTATAAATCCTTTCTTGTTCATGTGAATAAAATTTAGGGTTCATGTACAAATAGCATAATCATTTTATGTTCCTATAGAAATCTTGTGTTGTCTCTATGTTCTGGATTTACTGTTAACTTATTTTAAACTTTGCTCACTTAAGAAATTGCTAATTTAATAGTTTTTTATTTATAGTCAAGCTTAAAAAGCTTAGTAATACATGCTTGAAGATTGAAGACTATTTTCAATACTGTCATTAAATATAACAAATATATTAGTTGTAATTCATTACCATTCAATACGTGAACATATTTGTTGTTCTATATTTCATTATTAAATTCATATTGATTAGAAATACAATACCTCAAACAACACCAATTAATTACACTTAGTTCTCACGAAGTTTGAGGTTGACTATATGAATCATTCTTCAATATTTTGTTTTATTCGAAATGTGCTTCATTCTCACGAAGTTTGAAGTTGACTATATGAATCATTCTTCGATATTTTGTTTTATTCGAAATGTACTTTATTATTTTCCGTGACTTTCTTCCTCTTATCTATGATAAAATCATTACAATTTCGCATGTTTTTTCCTTGACAAACCCTTTTTTTCCAAGTTATCATTCAGCAAAAACTTTCAAAATCTTGTGAACTAGAGTTGCAAGCAAGAGGAATTTTAAACAAAATATATAAATAAATTTGAATAAACTTGTTGATATGTCTAATTCAAGTGTTGTCATCATCACATTGTTTGGTGTTTTCTCTAGAAGTTGAACTCCTGAACATTTGACGATCTCAAATGTTTTGATATCAATACATAATATCATGAAAATTAACTTAAGGTCGACTATATAATTCAATAATGTTGAAGATAAAAACAAAAAATAAATAAATTCTATTAATATTTTTATAGACATGCATCCTTGGACTATACAAGACTTTGTAGAATTAAAGAAGAAAATATATTTTTCATATTCATTAATATTCAATACTATACACCAAACCGACAAACCTCGGCTTTTAGGGGTTGAGTTTTTTTTTTTAAAATCCCATTTTCGGAATTATTTGTAAGCTCTTAATTAGAGATAAAAATGGATAACAGAAGTCTGTTGAATACCACATAAAGGTTCTACAGATACACTCTGTAACAAATCTAAGTTATAAATCAAGAAAAAAAAATATACAGAGAAAGATTTGCGAATGCTCATTATTTTTCACTAGGGTATATCAGTCGATGCAAGGAAGAAAAAAATAAAAATTTACAACACGAGAAAATATTCATATGATCCCAAAAAATAATAAGAACAGGGAATGTGGAAGAAAAGATTCAAGTTTACCTCTCAGACGTTCAATAATTTCCCGGCTAAGATACAATATGCGAATTTGCGCAGAGTTTGCTCCTCCCCTCCACATGTTGATCTGGCATAAGTATAGAATTAATGCTATATTATACGATTTCTTTCTCCTTATTCCGACTAGAATCTTTATCTTTCCGAGAATCCTTCTTTGATGGCTTCGACTTTCTTCTTGGAGCACCAACTGCATCGGGTTCCACCAATGGACCCGACCAAGTTTGCATGGGCTCTTTTGCAGACGACAAATTCATGGAAGTGAATGGGACATCGGGAGGATCAAAGCTCGCGTCAAGGTGATGTGAAGATCCTAAAGGATAACCAAGTCCTCCATCCTGGTGTGGAGGAGGAAATTTTTCACTTTTGCTCTTTGCATTCGCATGTGTAATTAGTCGTCGTCTCTGTTTAAAGGGATAAGCACAAGTTACTCTGGAATTTTATTTTAAAAAAAAAACAATTTTGATAACTTCGAATTGAAAACCTACTCCAACAAGAGCTATGAAGAATCAAATAGAGAAGCTTTCTGAATCACCATACTATCATATAAAATGGCTATCAAACAACCCCACACTCGTGACAAGTGAATAGCCGAGAGTATTGATATTTCTCATAGTATAAAATTAATACAGAAAAAAAAAGAAGAAGAAGAAGAAGAGACAGTGACAACCACGGCATGTTGGGAAAAAAATCACTTACATCTATCACTATTTTTCAACGTGGTTTGAGGCTTAAACCTTAAGGCATGCCTCACGTGAGGAGGCCTTGAAGCTTATGCCTTGAATGACATTTGTCAAAGCTTATGCCTCCACTTAATAAAGCTTACTCCTCAGAGTTAAGCCTCGGAATTTCTTATTACTAGCCTCAGCCTTGTGGGTTATTTCAGTAGCCTAGAACTGTGGGAAATTATTGTCTTTTTCTTTTTTATATTTTTCTACCTTCACACGGAATGGGAATGGGAATGGGAATGCGAATGCGAAGGGGAACGGAAAGAAGTAGGCACCATTGTAGGTGGAGAAGGATGACAGAAAGAGGATGACAAGGACAAGCAAATGAAATATGTTGATAATTCTCAAAAATTTCCTATATGGGAGACTGCTTAGTAGCTACATCTAGTGGTAATTTATAGTTTTGTCATGTGATTAATGATTTGAAAACTTGCTAGTTTTTTTTTACTGATCTCTATTTTGTTTGTTTGTTTACAAATTGGACTTTTGATTTTGTTAATTTGTTTTATTATGGATTTTTAAAATGGTTTATTGTTTCTTATCAGCATTTTTTTTTTTAATTACTTTTGTTGGTTTGTTTTAAGACTTATGCAGAGAGGTAAAATGTTATGCATATGCACATAAAATTCCAAGTTGACACTATACATACGTCAATATTTGTTTGCAGCTCAGCATTGGCTCCAGGAGCAGGGATCGCCCTTGCTCGATCACGTGGACGTGTTTTCTTCACACCATCAGCACTGGCTTTACCAGCAACTCTTAGCCTACAATCATGAAAGTTGGATAAGGATTTCAGGGGGAATATAACTGCTCTATCAGCCTTCTTGACAATACAAATAACAGAAAATATGTTCAAATGGATGGAACATTCAACACCACAAAGTTTACTCATAAATATCCAGTCTGAAAAATTATATCTTAAATTTGCTATGCTAGTTTGTTAACTATTTTTTACCAATTATTGAAATTCCTTTATCGTGTATAATGGCACAAGCACGCACAATACGTGCATATCGTCCATGGCATTTGAAATCAAAGTCCTAATTTTATCAGGAAAGAAATAAAATATGGAGTTACATAAGACTATAGGACTACAGTTATTTGCAAACCTTCTAGCTTCTTCATCCCGACGCTTAGCATCCATCTCCTTACTTGGTGGATACTTTGGAAGGCTGGAAGGTTCGCAAGCATAAGGCATGCTTGTGAAGAACTGCAAGAATGAGCATAACCAGACATAGCGATGACCAAACTTTCAGCAAGTGATAAATAATATCAATCCTTAACAAAATGTCTCGTATCAAAGATTTTGAATGGAAAGCGATGAGGTGCTGTGCTCGCTAGGCAGAATAAAAATAAACAAATTCATCCAGAAGTGCGAAATGAAAAAGAGAGATATCCAAAAGTTTGTAAACACTAGCAAAATTGGCAATGGTCTACATGGATATAAAATAAAGAAGCCAGTTCCCCTGAGTCTATCAAGAAAGAAGGGTTTCCTTTTCCTTTCTCAATTATTTCTTTATTAACTGTTCATTTTATTTTAAGTTTTTAACTTATTGTTGAGGGAGGCTGGGCGCTGGGGGGATTAGATGGAGAAGGTCATTAAGGAAATAAACCTATAATTTTCTATAAATACATAAGTACATTAATCTTTAGAAACTCCATCAGTCGGAGAATAAGAGAGCTTACTTCACTCTTTAGTGCATCAGTAGCAGTTCGACGCTCAGCTGGATCAATTGCGAGGAGAGTATCGATTAATTGAAGTGACGATTGCGGGAAATCTTTAAATGTCTCTGCTATGCATCTTTTATATGCTTGCTGGGGCTTGAATATGGTTGCATGTGGTAGCTTTGACTTTTTCCAATATTCTTCTGAAGGAGAACCACATAGCTTGAAAATCCTGTGCAGCTGTTCCACCTAAGAAATACCGGTACTCGATGATGTTATTGTTACAAGTTCAGTTCACACACACATATGCTCACTCTGAACTGAGAATCAATCACTAATGGATAAAATTACCCACACGATTTAGTCAAAAGATGCATGCAACATAATTATTCATCTCATACTCTCAGGCTAAACCATTGTACATTTTGCAACCACATTAGAAGACAATGAATGTCTAGATCACCAAAATACAAAATCTATTATTTTATTGTCTTTTGATGAGACCAAACCACTCCTCACATGCTTGATGCCACCTGCACTTAATCACAAAGATATTATGGACCCAGAATTATGCTACAAAATACAAATTGCCATTAAAAATAAGTCAGCAAACTTGTAAGTGTTTAGTTTCTCATCTTATTGCAACGTTTCAGCTCGCTAAGTAGGCAGCAACATTAATTTTATAATGATGGTAAAATAATGATATAATTGAAATGCTAGGAAGCACCAAAATGGATACGAGTGTCACAACACACTAATAATATTATTTTTTTTCGTTTTTATTCATTATAATGTTGAGTAAATTTATTTTTCTTAATCTAGCGTGTTGGCGACGTGTCCATCCGTACAAAATCAATAAATATTTTGAACATGCCACATGGAGTTCTGGACACGTCGGTGTATCTCCCAGCGTGTCGGAATGTCTCGGCAACTTTTTCATCTATACAAAATCAAAAAATAATTTGAACACGACACCTGACTTTTTTGACATGTCGATGTCAAGTGGGTGCTTGACAGCAATGTTTCAGCGACGTATATAACTGTAAGAAATAAAAAAATAATTTGGACACGCCACTTGACGTTTCCGACGCTTGTCCCACATCGGCCCTAAGAGGGTGTCAGTGCATCCGAGTTGAAATGAAAAGAGAGCTTAAGTGATCAAACTGAAACAAAATCAAGTTGAGTCACAAAAATGAAACTTCATTGAAAGTGTTTTGTAATCAATGCCAAACACTAAAGCATTCCAAGCAAAGATACTACCAGGCTTGATACATCATGGTAACTTTCTAGTATAAAGCTTAACAGATATGAAAGGATTGACCAAATGTAATAAAGTTTAAGTTCAATGATCAACTTGAAGCAAAATGAAGTTTATAAACTAACATGAAATTTCACAAATGTTAAGGGACCACCAATGTATTTAATCCAAAGTTTAACACATAACAGTAGAGAGTACAAATTTCATCTCCATTAACTTGTAGTGTCATTTATTCTCGTAAAGAAATTGATCTTTAGACAAATCTAGCCATCAAAAAAATTCTGGCTAGAATCTGAAGTTCAAACTGACATTCTACAGAGAGCTTAATCATTATAACGATTGGTCGAGTGGATGAATAAAGATGAAAAAGAAGTACAGCAACCAGCAAATATGGTGAACATAACATTGTAAACTGCAGTAATAGATAACAAGAGTAAGAAATCATTAAGGGTTTACATTAAAGAACTTAAATATATACCTCCGTTCGCCCAGTCATAATTGGCTTCCTAGCAAATAACTCTGCTAAAATGCACCCAACACTCCACAAGTCCACACCTACACCATAGTCAGTGGCCCCAAGAAGCAGCTCTGGCGGCCTATACCATAAAGTAACCACCCGACTAGTCATGGGCTGCTTATTGTTAGGGTCAAATGTTGAAGCCAACCCAAAATCAGCAATCTTAAGAACTCCTCCATTATCAATAAGGAGATTTGACCCCTTAATATCACGATGTAACACATGGCGGGTGTGGCAGTGTTCAAGACCAGACAATAGCTGATGCATGAAACATTTGACCTGTAATATTCAAGAAAAATGTCAATATAAGAAAACAGCTCCAAATTCTTTAAGTAGCTATGGGAATTAGAAAAAAAATTTAAATAAGAAAAAAGGACCTGAGGCTCTGTGAACTTGATTCCGGGGCTAGAAGCAAGGCCAGCCAAATCATGGTCCATATAATCAAACACAAGGTACAAACTACATGACATTCTTGATGTCACTAATCCATGCAATTTGACAACATTTGGATGATCCAAGCGCCGCAAGATCAATATCTCCCTAGCCATAAATCTCACACTCTCGGGCTCCAAATTATCGAATCTAACCTTCTTCAAGGCAACAATCTTCCCCGTTATAGCATCTCTAGCTTTATACACATTACTATAAGTCCCTTGCCCAATCTAATCACAATTGCCCCAAAAGAACATAAAAAACAACAAATAAGATATGAATCCACAAAAGATAGAAAAATTGGAAACAAAAATAGAAACACTTGCCTTGTCAATTTTTTCGAATGTATCCGCCCGACGGGGGGTCCAGCCATTGATTGCTTCTCCAGCAACCGCAGACAGCCAAGCTGGCCATCCTGCAGCCACTTGCTCGCCATGGATGTTCTTAGGAGGATTACTCAGCTTCGGATTCGGCTTAGATCTTCTCCTCTCGCCTCCTCGAGGCCGTGCAGTCCCATCCTTCTGCTCCTCCTTCTGAACCCCACCATTCTGAACTCCACTAGCGCCGCTCCCATCCGCCTTACTTTCCGAAGCAACTACTTTCTCTCTCCTCGCTGATGGCACGGCCAAATCTCTCTCCTCTCTCTTTTCCCTCCCTTTCCCAGCTACAAACTCGCCGCTAGGAGGCCCAGATGATGAGATCTCTCTCCCAAAAACACACCCCATCTCTCAAAACACAAAACTTCATTTGTTACAGCATAACATACTATTTCTCCTCATTCAAAACCCATCAATATATCACTAATCAGAAAAGTAAACAAACAAATCCGCATGCAAAGAACTCAAAAGTCAAACTTACAAATTAAATCGACCAAATGGGCTTTGATTAATCCAACAGGTATCCAGAAATACAGGAAGAAATTCAACACTAATACACACAAAAAAAAAAAACCTATTCAGCGAAATAAAAATAAAAAAAGCTAAAAGGGTTGTGATTGGTAAAGCAAATACACTAAATAAACAGTATTTTTAATTATGGGTTTAACTAACAGGGGAAAAATAATGTGGTATAATGGAAGAACCCTAGCTTTAATGCCCAAGAAAGTAGCAGCAACAATGATTCAATAAAAGCCCACAATTTATGGCTGTTAAAATTTAGCTAATGACTATGATAAAACAAAGGAATTGAATACAGCAATATATATTGATTAGCTTTATTCCGCCCTTTTCTTTCTTTTTTCCTTTTTGGGATTGAAATTCAGAGATTAAAATCCCAAAACTGATTTTCGCATGTCACTGTAAAAAAATAAAAATCTCAGTTAGATCAAATAGATCTGTAAGTTTGAGCATCTGTGTGTGCATCACTGTAGTTTGTCTTCTCTCTCTCTATAGATACATATTAGAGACTAACCTATTGTTAATTTATGATTTCCGGTAAAAATTAAAAATAATTGTTTTTTTTTTCTCATCCCTTTACCTTTTTTACCCTTCTTAGCTTTTTATTTTTCTAATTGTTTTACTGTTTCGTATTTGCAGTTGAAGGACAAAACTTTGTGACATTTACATACGATTCCTTAATATATTTCATTGCTTTTTACCTAATACAAAGCACATAATCAGACTAAATAACAATGCCAATAATACACTTCTAAACAAACATAGGAATATCTTAGAATTGGACAACATAAAAACAAACATAGGGTTGGTGTCCAATCTGGGGGAATCCATATTATGAAATTGTGTACACTTCAAGTGCCCTAAATCTAGGTATAAATATTTTTATCGATTTCAACTAGCCATTGATGCTGAGAATTGTGTAACTATTTCTTCAACCATGTGAACTTGTTCAAAAAGATCGCAAAATAAGATTCGATTAGCGAAATTTGTTACGGAAAATAGTAGGGGTGATTGTTGATTTAATTTCGATAATCAAATTAGCATTCCTAAGTTGGATTTAGTGTGTTTAAACACTTTTACGAGAAACAACTATAAGTTTTAGAGTAAAAATCGTGATCCCCATTCTCGTGCTTTGAAATAAAATAATTTAAGATCAAATCATTACAAGTCGTTATCTATGCACGTTTTTTTCTTTTTATACTCAAACTTGAAGTTTTTCAAGAATTGAAAATACGGACATTGGTGTATTGCGACTAATGCATTTGTTTGTCCCATCGCCTCTAGACTTAAAGTAGACACCGTGTTGAGCTCGAGTACATCGAATTTCTTTAGACTAAACATTCATCTTTACATATTGATTTATGGATTTAATATTATAGTACCAAGGAAACTTTAAAATAGTAGTTCTAAAGAAGTTAAAATATTATGAAAAAAGAAAAACTTTTTAATAAACAAGTTAAAAAAAAAAAATTACTCGATATTTCAAATTTAGAAGGTTCACGACGAGGATAGCTTAATGAGCATCATGCTTTTTCTTGAAAAACACCCTTTAATTATTAATTTACTAGGTAGAATCGTAGCTTCTCGTTCATCTCATATTGAGCATTTTCTTGATTCTATAGAAAGAAAATTTGAGCATTTCAATGACTTCTAATAAAAGATTTTTATTTTTATTTTTTTCTTATTCATACTTAATTGTGTGTGGGATTGCTTGCTTGACAGCCACTCTTTTGAGATTTGGACCAAAATTTTATTATCAAAATCAAACATGTATTGAGATGTGCTGCCAAATTTCTATATATTGAGATCTCTGCATATATGAGATTTTCTTGTAAAATATATATTTATACAGAATATTTGAACGGTTCCAAGTAACCAAAATAATTTAATATAGTTGACCCTAAATTTATCGATATAAAATTTATGTCTATTTTTATATCAATTACGAAATACAATCTTATTCCAAGTGATATAGTTAGCTACGTGAATAAATTATCGTTGTAATTTGAACCATATTTGATAAGTGTTCATAAAAGATTTAAATTATGAATATATAAAAATGAACGGTAAATAAATCGGTAGTAATTGTGAATTTTATCAAATGTATAGATAAAACGTAATTTGATCGATTATAAATAGTGAACTTGTTGAAATTCATTATCTAAGGTAATTGATGTGTGAATTGCGGAACTGAAGATGGGACGTGATGGTTATTTGATGAAATAGTAAGAAAAGTGAATAAAAAACCTTAAGAACAAGTATAGTTTATTTTATTTTATTTTATATAGCCACGGGGAAAAATTGAATTTACGTACAGAATATTTTATTGCATGAATGTATTGAAAATAATCATGTCGATTTTTTTTAAAATAAAGGAAATCAAACGGGGACATAATGTCCCGTTTGGTATAGATTAAAATATGATTTTATTCTCAAGCCAATAATTAAGTTCAACCACACATTTTATCAACTTTTGTTATAATTTAGTAAAATTTTGATTTTAATCTACACCGAACATGACTCTCTATTTTATTTGGTGTCAAAATTTTGTTTCTAAATTGATAATATATGGTCAAGTTGACTACTGATTGGATTTTAGAAAGTGATTTTGAATTAATATTTATGTCAAATTTTACCTTCATTTCAGAAGAAACCTATTTTTCTAACTGACCAAAATTTTTGGACCCTCCAATCCTTAGTGGTGTGACAAAAACACATGATTGAAATTAACTTTAGTTGAACAAGCGTGGCAAAATTTTCATCACATTTCTTATATTTTATAAATAAATGGAAATGCATTTGATGGTATTTGAATAATTAAACATTTTCAGGAAGTCCGCATATAGGTGAGGGAGCATTGATTAAAATTTAAAAGTAACAATGTTACTTTCTTGTATTTGTACTCTCGTCTCAATATTGAGTGGAGAAATTCTTGATCAACAAAAATAAACTTCCATTCATGAAGTGTAGCATGCTTTTATATATGGCACTCAATTGATTTTGATCAAATTTCACATTTTTCAAAAGGAATTTATGCTTATTTGATAAATTTTGTCCACTTTAATTGGTCAAATTTCAATTTTAATTACGTATTTTATGGTAGCTACGATTTTATTAGTCTTTTAACCACACATTATATTAACTTGTTATCAATTTTTTTGTCAAACAATCCCTTAAAATGAAGGAAGAGTTCTCCTTTTCTCAAATGCCTTATAAACTCCATTGCAATTTTAGTATTTTTATTGAGCCGAACCATTTCATTATTTTGTTTTTGTATTTCTTTTTTCTTTTTTTAATCATTGTGGCTTATGGTCACAAGAACTTGCCCCATATGTTAAATTACAGAAATAATAAAATTGGCATGTTCAAGAATGTCCAGAGAAAATTTGATTATTTTTTAAAAATGGGAAAACAAAAAAATCAGACGTTCCAAGTTTTCACAAGCCATTTGAAGCTTATTAAAATTTGGTTGTTAAGTTAGGTAAACTTAACCCCCGTTTAGTACCCATTATTTAAAATCATATAGTTGGAATAGTGTTTTTTTTTTTTTTTGAAAAACGTGTGGTTAATAAAAATAAAATTGGGATTATATGTAATATTATTTTATTGGAGAATGTGTGGTTAATAAGAAGATATAAAAATAAATTTTAATTTTAACGTGGACCAAACAGTGACTTATATTGACTTGAAAAAATAATATTGTATATCTTTTAATCATATTATTATGAGCTTCTTTGAGCCTCATTTTTAGCCAAAAATACATTTTGGAATACTAATTTCACGAGAATGTGTGGTTAAAAAATAAAGAAAAGTTTTGAGTTTGCGTGTAACATTATTTTATTGAAAAATGAACGGTTGAAAATAAAAGAGAAAAAAATGGAAAACAAACAACACACTCTATAACGTGTTTAGGTAAAATAACAACTATCCAATTAATAATTAGGATACTAAAATGATACCTAATGATAGAGATTGTTTATCAAGTTCTTCTTGTCCAAGATACTCAAAATTAAATTTAATACGGTATCAAACTCGACATATTTACCTTAAAAGTTAAGACTTACAACATTACAATACATCAACTAATACATTTCACAAATAAGTGAAAATGAGATAAACCTATGGGAATTAATATTATGTTAAAACTTATTGTTGATTTCGGTGTTCAAGATTATATAATAGTGAACTGAAATGGGCGATAATAATAAATTTAAGCAGTCGACCTTAAATTAAATGAAATATTGCAATATCAGTTTACAAAACGTTGTCTCGGTAATAAATTGATGTTCAACCTTAATTTGTTGTTAGTTGCACAATCAATTTTCCATGTACAAAAATCGTGTAAATTTCTGTTAAATAATCGTATAATCTTCTCATATCCAATTTTATATTCGAAAAAAGTTGAAGTGGAGCACGTTTTGGTGAGATTTATATGATAAGTTAACGAAAATTCGAACATTTATCCGTCGAATACAGCATTTCATAAATAAAATGTAGATAGTTATTTTTGTTACTTGTTAACATGAGAAAAATGAACAAAAACAAGTCAAAACAATACAAAACATGCAATAATTTCAAGAAGGGGACAACATAATCTGAATTATTGTAAACTTTCTGTAGCTATTTACTTTTTCCAGAATTTTCAAATTAGATATTTTTCTAAAAGTATATATATCATTTTCCACATTTATAAAACAAGGCTTCTCTACATATACCTGAGACTATGACTAGGGATTCGGATTTACTAGGCTCCAATTAAACATTCAAATATACCTGATTCAATTTTTATTTTTCAAAGAATTTACTGAAATTTGGCCCTCGTTTGGTCCCGTTATTCCAAAAATTTATTCTCTTATTTTCAACCATACAATATTCCATAAAATAATATTACACGTGAATCGAAAAAAATTCATTCTTTTTCAACCATACATTTTTCAAAAAAATACCGATCCAATAATTTTAATTGCAAATAATGGGGGCAAATGGGGCTTAAATCACCGAAAACTCAAATCCTTTTTCCAAACAATTTGGGTGTTATTGTAGTTACAAAATAGTCTACAATCCCTAAAATTCACTGACATTCAAATTCAAATTTGAGAAGTCATCAACATTTGATAAGCATAATTGCCGAAATTCTACTCACTTTATATTGTATTTGACATTTGTAGGTTAAATCTACAAATGTTTGGAATTTATTAACCCATGCACCGCCGTCATCATCACAACCGCAACCACCTTCCTAAATTATTGTGCATGCACCACTTGCCACCGCCACCTTATATCAGAAGAATTATTATAAATCGACGAGTAAAATAAAAAATACCCAAATTTTGAAAATTACGGATCAATAGTCAAACCAACCACCATCTCTCCATCAACATCATCACCATCGCCATCACCAGTTTCCATCACATCCGTCGCCAATACGACAAAACCAGATTTTCACTACCATTGCAACTAGATAAATAATTTTTCAGGCTTGAGGCTGAAATATGTACCACCATTCGTTCATGAACATCTTGATTTTGATCTTCTTTTGTGCTTTTAATTTGATATGGAAGAGGTGTTTTGTGGGTTATTTTAGGAATTTTTATTTTATTTTTTTTAAGTAGTTTATGATTTTTGCAATTATGTTATAAATGCTTGCTTTTTTCATTTTTTTATGTAATTGCAAAATTGGACATTCTCTATCTAATCTAGCAATAATAGAAGCCTTGGATTCACGGTCAAATTGCGTGAATTAGACCGGACCACAAACTGGTTTTCCGGTCAAACTCTCTGATCTGAACCGATTTTATAATTAACTATGCATTTAATGATCGAAATTGAAATTGAACCAAGAAAGCCCAGAATCATTATGTTTAAACTAAATACATAATACAATAACTTTACAAACTGAATACAATATGAATTCTAAACTGTTACATACTTAGACATGAAATCCAACTTTTCACAAGATACTAACTTCGACGTTTGGCACGTCGAATTCTACCGTATTAGACAACATTATGAAGAAAATAAAAAATTAAAACCTCGCTCAATTGTATCGGATATTATATTTCAAACATACTAACACATTCGACTGATGAGTACCAGGGATTCCTCTATCTAGGGATTTTCTTGGAGAGGGAGGAAATCGAGAACAAAACGAGCAATGCCAACAAAATAGAAGCAATCAGTGACACTGCAATGGAAGCTCCGATATGCCTGCAGAACTCGTCGTAGATATTACAAATCTTTCTCCATCCAGTGTGAGAATTGCCTTTAAAACCTATATAAGCAACTCCACCTGCTGTTCCAGTTGCGGCTGCTACTACTCCCAAGAATAGCTGCACGAACATTGTCAAGACAGGTTAGCTCATTTCAATTTTTAAGTCACTTAGTCTCAAAAAAGAATCGGACCAAATCAAACCAGACTATAAACTTACCACATCGAGTATGACAAAATGAGACACCACTTTTGGACAGCTACCAGGCCTCAAGAGGGCAAACAAGGAGAAGAGACAGGTAATAATACTGTAAAAGCCCACAGCAGAAAGTGCTGCTACAAAGTATCTGCATAAGGGATTTTCAATATGGATCGAATTAGCTCAATAATCATGAACAAAGTTATTAATAAATTTGTAATAAAACTATAACACTTATTATGGTGCATGTTTGGCTAAGCTTAAAAAGTTTAATTATAAAAAAGTTTAGTTATGATTAAAGTACAAAATTTTTGTTGGGTAAAAATGAAAATAAGTAAGTGATTTTAGTAAATTCTATTTTACAATAAAAAATAATTATTTCTTTACTTACAAGTAAAAAGATTATGTAGCTTATACGTTTAGAAACTTATAAATGTTTAAAAAAAAATTATTCACATATTTTGTGAATTCTACAAATACTATTTATTTATTACCACTATTTATAATTTAAATTGTTTAATATTTAATTTCAAAACTTTGACTTTTGTACCGATTGTAACTCTTATAATTTCAAAACTTTGACTAAACGCTAGCTTTTTGTATAAGAAATCAATACTATTAGAAAACTCTAAGAAAAACATTTCAAAAAATAAATAAAATAAATAAAAATTCTAGCTGTTTATACTTTCAATAATTTTTATTTTGAAAAAACAAAAATTTGAGAAACATGATTAGAAATTCCTTGGTTGCTTTGTTGCGGGCTTCAACTAAGAATGAACTTAATAAACTACAAAACAATATCAAATATTTATTTTTAGTAGAATAATAAAAGTTGATGAAATGAATGGTTCAAAAGTTAATAAACTGCAAAAAAAAAAAAACAAATATTTACTTTTTTAAAATCAGATATTGGATTTATATAATGAGAGAGAGAGAGAGAGAGATTACATGAAAGCTGGTGAATGATTGAACTTAGCAGAGGCAGGAGCCTGGAATGGGTAAATTGGTATTGGAACTACTTCAGTTTGCTTACTAGTAACCATAACCAAAACAGCAGCCAAAGCTGAAGCAAACAGTAGGAATCTCAAAATCACATCAACCAATGCAAAGTAGGCTGCCGAGGCTCTCGACTGCGGTGGCGGTCGTGACGGTGCTACCCGCGGCCGATCCTCCTCCTTCTCCCACGATGTGGTGGTTTCCGGAGCAGTCTTGTAGGATTCTGAAGCCATCTCTCTAGCTAAGTTTTGTTGAATATTACAGGTGTAGTTGAAGATATGCTATACACAAGAATTTGAAATATATATAGAGAAAATGGATATGCTTTTGACTAAGTTTGGTTGGAAATATCCGCACGCCAAATGTTCATTTCTTGAGCCTACCGTAGTTGAAATACTTGACCATGAGCCTGATTGAGCCATTATAATCTAATAATGCATTTTGAAATAGTAGGTTGATGGAGAATGTATCGTTAAAAATAAGGAAATTTTTTGAATTTGTTTGTAATATTATTTTATTAAATAATGTGTGATTTAAAAGTTGAGAAAGAAAATTATATTTTGAAAATAATAAAAATCCAATAAGGACTATATATATTGCATTTATCATTCTAATGGCTACGACGTAATTGGATAGAAACACTTAAAATATTTAGTCGTATTCAACACGTACTAAGAGCCTATTTGATTCTCATTAATTGTGAATAAATGAGTTTTGAACAGAATTTTTAGAAAAACGTGTAGTTAAAAAGTATGAGAAAGTTTTAAGCATTTATTGTGTGAATATGTGGTTAAAATGATTATATAGCAAATTATAAAATAAATTAACGTGTTTCAAACATGCACTAAATATGTATTTAGAAGCCATCAACTAATTTTAACCACATTCACAACTTTTTAATCACACATTTCATCAATTTTTATCAAACTACTAAAAATTTGATTTTAATCATTACCAGATGGGGGCATAATATTAGAATCTTTAATATGAATATTTGACTAATCATTAATGCGAGGAATATTTTTGATGAGTAATTTCTTAGTTTTGTTGAATGTTGTATGTAATACTTGGTTATTGTGCATTTGAGGACTAGACCGTGTAATAATAAAAAATTATTATTAGAACTTTCAATATGAATACATAATAACCAATCTATGTTATGCAAGAAAATTATTGAGTTTCCATTTGAAATGTGTGAACGTGATGCTTTGAATTGTATGCCTACATGTATAATCAACGGCCGTTATATGCTTTCATTGCTTTTTTGCTCAAGCATTCATATATATCTTTGACTATGAGGTAAAATAATATTATTAAATATCCGTGACACACTAGTTGTTTATTTATTTAATTTTTGTATAAGATAATTTTCTTCAAAATAATTTAATTTGTCCACGGTCAGTGGGAACTTAATTTTTAAGGTAGAAATTTTTAGGGTTAATCTTTTTAAGGAGCATTCTTGTCAACATTCGATTAAATTGGAAGCGTACATAAGCGAGGGTGTAGATATAACGTTAACGTTCAAGTGATGTGATCTTAAATTTATACATATTTTTTCCGTCCTTAATTCAGTTCTATTTATTCAATTGTATATAGTAAATTTTTTGAGATAGCATTTGTTTATTTGAATCTATTAGTTTCTTCACTATTTGCAACATTTTTTTTTTATCATAGACTTCGATGTTATATGTTTGTTGTCCCAATTACATAAACAGCAAGAGGGTTATTTTAGTCGATACTTTCAACGGAGAGAATTGAATGGTATTTAACAGGAAAGAAGAAAAAACACTAAAATCACGTTACGTGTGTTTGAAAGATGAATGAAGAGGTTATCGAGAAAGAAAAAATATTGACGCGCGTTTTCATGATGATTATAATTGTTACGTTGAAGATTTCTTATGCATTAATTTATGCTTATAAGAGCATCTCCAATAGACACTTTAAATATAAAATACTCATTATTTTAAAGAGTCGGCCTTTAAAATTATATCGTAAGAAACTCTTTAAATTATTATTTTAATTTAGAGACCGAGTTTAACTCTTCAAATTTAAATAGTCAAACTCACTATCTACTATTAAATGCATTCAAAGTATTTCAATTTTCAATTGAAGAAAAATAATATAATAATTTGGAGAGAAGCTAGTAAAAATAGAAGATAATATAATAAATATTTTTTGAAAGTATTAAAATTAAGTGTTAAATATTAAAAGTTTGTTGGAATACTTAAAAATTTTACGCTTTAAATTTATATTGCTCTCTACATTGTAAATTACGCTTTTAAAAATAGAGTCTCTCTAAAAGTTACACTGATTAACAACAAATCTTGACGATTATAGAAAATTAGTTTCTCGAGGAGTGCTAATTATTTCCTCCTGTCTTTGGATATACGAGTGGAAGGAGTGTATGTAAATGAGATAATAATCTGAAAAAAAGAAGGGGGGAAAACGTCGTTCGGTAATGGTGAAATGGACATATGAATTTATAAAGTTGACCCTGAAAAAAAAAATAGTTTTATTAAATTACATATTTAAAAACTTAAAATTTTCAAAGACAAGTTGATTTACTTATACTATCTTTCGATTATAAAAATATGCATAAATTAATATTCTTTTTTTTAAAATATAACAATTACTTGTTAGCTGGTTAGCATAATATTGTGAAAGGATTCATAGTATACTATTAAACTATCAATTATTTGTTTGAATAATTGAATTTCTTGACTTCTTCTTTCTTCATTTAGGCGTGGATGTATCAATCAAGATAAAGACGGGAGGCAAGAAAGAATAAAGAAATTGAAAGAATCAACGAAGAGGATACTTCAGATTTGATGAAATTAATTATTAAACGAAAGTTATATTTGAATAAATCTTTTACTTTTAAATAAAAAATCACATGACTTGTTAAAAGGTTCTTTTGGTTAAATTTACTTATTTACTCATAAGTAAACTTTTTTAGTTGAGCCAAACATGCTCTAAAATGACATTTCACCATTATGCAAAAAGGGAAGCCGAAAGAATAATTTTTGAGATTGAGTTCTTCCATTTACGCTCAAGTTTGTAATTTACAGTGAAAACTATCGGTAGTCGTCTTACGTAGTATATACATAACAATTTTTCATTTGATGCATTAATATGGTAGCTTTATTCCCTTATACATCAAATAACAATTTGTCATACGTGTACCATACACGGTGACTATTGGTAGTCTTCAATATAAAAACAAAAAACTCCCCAAAATAAGGTCAAACTAATTTTCGTTAAACTTTAAAAAATTATTGTCATCTTTTCTGTGACAACTTGTTAACAGTTAATACTTCTAAGCCCTAGTCACCAATTTTCATTGAAAAAACATTCAATTATAATAATCTCAATTTATTTTTGCCAGTAGATCAACCACAGCTAATGCACAATCACTCTATTCCTTTCTTAGGGCCTGTTTGTTACCCATTAAAATTTTCATTTTCATTCTTCTGCTCATTTTCAATCACATATTTTTCAATAAAATAATATTTCTCATCACATCGATAACTTTTCCTTCTTTTTCAACCACACATTCTCTATCAATCTACTATTCCAAAATACATTCTTTCAAAAGAATGTGGCTCAAACACACCTTTAATAAGGCCATTTTACCTTCGATGAAATTGACCTATTAATGGGCCAAGGATGGCAGTATAAAATTCAAAAGGGAAAATTACACAAAATCCTACTTTTCAAAACCAATATTCAACATCCTTTAATAAAATAATATTTTCCATCACATCAATAACTTTTCCTTCTTTTTCAACCACAAATTCTCCATCAATCTACTATTCCAGAATATATTCTTCCAAAATAATATGGATCAAGCACATCCTTATTGGAATTTGTTTGTTTTGACAACTTAAATAGAAAGCATTTGATTTTGTGTTTGGTCCGTCACATTAGACGATATTGTATACGATAGTTTTGAGTGTTTGGTGATTACAATATCCAAAATATATTACTTCAAGTAGATTATCATCCCTTAGCCGCACTTACTAAATTAGTCTAACTAGTGAGATCTTATACCAGATTTTCCCCCAACAATTTGGTTATATGTGAATAAATATCTTTCTTTATTTATCAAAGTTAAAAATAAGTAGATTACTTCTTTTGATGTTACTTGTAGAACATAATTATTGTAACTTAAATATATGAGAAAAGTAAGTTATGCACAAAATTCATGTAAGTAATAAAAAAATAACATATGAAATAAGTAAAAAATTTTTTTTTATCGAAGTTAAACATAAGTAAGGCATTTATTGTGAAAATAACATAAAAAGTAACTTTTACTTATAAATAAATAATTTTTCCAATAATCAAAGCTTAAACGGAGTAAATTACTCATTTTGATACTAACACAAGAGTTGCTTTTAAAAGTAAATATTTTTAGATAATGATTAATTAAATCAAATTTTCTACATATTGAATCTCATTTTCCAAAACTCCCGAACGATCTTATTTATACAATCCAACGCTATCATATTCGTCAATTAGTAAAATTTGAAAACACCATAGAAAAATCCTAACCTAATATATTAATTAATAAAGTACCATAATCAAAACCATAGCTTCCATTTGGTAAGTTATAAATGATGTATAAAGAAAAATAGTAGCGAATTTCACAAAATGTGTAGATAATAAATGAATAATAGTTTATAATGTGTGGACCGTGTGGTTAAAGTTAATATTTAGTATAACTAATTTATAAATTAGTTATCATGGAGGAGGATTGATTAGATAGAAAAAATATAAAACTATCACGATGAAATTGAAAAATAATATACAAATAGATTAGACACTTTGAATTAAATTGAAAAATAATATACAAACTAATTTATTCATGATGTGTTTGGCATTTAGTTCCAAATAGATTAGACACATTGAATTAAATTTCAACGTCGTCAGTTGTTTATTTTTGTATTTGTCTTATTAAACGTGTCACTATAATTAAAGTTTCAATGATGATTTCGTGCTAGCGCTTTTCAAAAGTGTCTGATTTTTTTAATGCGTTTTGTACATTAACTTAACATGGATTAGATGTAAGATTATTGACAAATTAGTGGTACTTAATATGACATTTGTGTAAGATTTAAAATGTTGAAGACAAAGTTGATTATAACAAAAAAATTGCACAACTGTTCTAACAATCAAACTTCTACTATATACTTGTTATACGACATTCATTATCATTACCAACATAATTATGTCAATTATCAAAAATTATTTATTAAACAATAGCTATTAATTTGCTATCCATAAGCATATATATATATATGTGTGTGTATTAGCCTTTTCGCTATCGAAATTAATTCAACTTTTTTTACTTATCGCTATCGCGTCTTAACTCTTTTAGCGGTTAAGTACTTATTTAGCTATTCAAAAATGACAAATAGCATAATCTCCCAGTCTATGTGACAAAACAATTAAGTGCACGTAGACTACAGGCTCTACGTGCACTCATCGACTACCGAATTTTACGTGCACTTATGAGAAGTTAAAAACCCTAAATTTTGAATGCCATGTGCAATGACAATTCACCACACTCCCACGTCTTTTGCCAACCATATCCACTTTCATCTATTAATTATAACTCCCCCAGCCCCACCGCACAAGACAGGAGAGAGTGAGAGGTCCCATTTTCCCATATGGAAGTTCAAAGTGCAGGCAAGGGTGGTGGCTACGGCGGAGGGAAGGAAGTGGTGGTGGCTAATAAAAGAAGAATGAGGAGTTGGGATTTTGTTTTGAGGTTTTTGTCTTTGGGACTGACACTTGTGGCGGCTATACTGGTCGGAGTTGATAAGCAGACAAAGATAGTTCCGATAACACTGGTGCCGACGCTGCCACCGGTGAATGTTTCGGCCACCGCCAAATGGCATCACATGTCTGCCTTTGTGTACGTACTTCTTCTACTCCCGTAGTCTTTTTGCTGACCGTGAAATTGCACCTCGTCCAAAAATTTAAGCTATTAATTATTATATTTTAAATACGTCTTCTTGCGTGCTTGAAATAAATTTGTATAATTTTCATAAAGGAATGAGACTTTTGATTTTTGTTATCGAAAATTTATTTTCACACTTGTTTTTCAGGTACTTTGTGGTGCAAATGCAATAGCATGTTCCTATGCAGCTATATCATTGATCCTAACATTGGTAGGAAACAGAGGTCTAACAATGGTGATAATCATATTTGACATAGCGATGGTGGCGCTCCTCCATTCTAGTGGTGGCGCCGCCTTGGCCGTGGGTCTGCTCGGTTATGAAGGCAATTCACAAGTGCAGTGGAAGAAGGTGTGTGGCGGGTTTGGAAAATTCTGCAACCAAGCGGCCATCGGCATTGGCCTATCTCTTTTTGGTGCCGCGTTGTTCTTCTTGCTTGTAGTGCTTGCCGCTTTGCACCACGTCAAGAAACATTAGTTTAGCACACGGTATTGGATTAGAATTCCACGACGTGTGTTTATGTAACTCTTGTTAGTTAATTTGTTGATTTAGCATTTACGTACTATGTGCGATTGTTAATTTGTTACTCTTTCAAAAGAAGTTGTGTTCTTGTGAATTCTATTACAAGGTGATTGGATTTATTCAGATACTATAATAGAAGTATTCGAATCAAAATATCACTTTGTCGTAATAAGAACATAGTTATCTTTGATAATTCTTAAAAACTAATTGCATTGATATTTTAGTCAACATAACATTGAATAGAATGAAATACAAATGAGAATAATCCTCTCTCTTTCAATCCTGGTGAATCGATGATGTACTCGATCTTTGGTACATATTATAGTCTTTTTATTTTTTTCATCTATGTGGGCAATGTACAAATGTGTTGTGAACAATATTGACATCGAGAGGTAACGTACACACTTTAGCTTTGGCGATAGAATCATAAAGTTAGGGGGGTGTTTGAGCCCAATTATATTTTAAGAATGCATTTTGGAATAGTATATTGATAAAGAATGTGTAACCAAAAAATAAGGATTTTTTTATTTGCGTGTAATATTATTTTAATGAAAAATGTGTGATTGAAAAGATTAAAAAGAGAATTGTACTTTGAAAAAAATGGGAATCAAACATCTCATTAGATAACAAATAGATATATTCCCTATAATTTGTATGGTGTTTTATGAATTTCCTCGTGATCGAAAGTAGTTTGACGCATGGTAGTTTAGAGAGACAACTAATCTGCACTGGTTCAAGTAGACTCGATTATAGTGGAGAGACCAATAAATAACCTGTAGAAATTCAATAGGCAACATTGAATGAAGTACGATATCATTTGGTATGTGAAGTTAAATATGATTAACTATTGCGAGAACATGAGTTCTAACACCTTAAATCATTAGAACATTTGAAGTCGAGATTGTTATTTGCTTCTGAAATAATTTTTGTTAATTTTTCATCTTGGCTTAAAAATTTTTGAAATTCTAATAGTTCGAAATAAAGTTATAAGTAATCAATTTTAATATGTAATTAAACACCGTTCTTTCGAGACGTTACTTGATAGTTGATTCACATATACATTATTACTCGTTTAACTATATTATCTATGAACTTCTAGCTAAGCTTAAAAATGATAAGTTTAGATTTTGAAGTAATTTTTTTGTCTTAATAATTATTTTTCTTTATTTTTTAGTATTTTTAATTTATTTTTTTGAAATAAAAACGGTTCCAAACTCAAGCCCACAAGTCGGGCGGGAAATCACACTTACGTGGCGGGAATTATAATGCTACCAATTCCAAAATCGCGTTTCACCGTATAAAATATAAATCGTTTTACATATTTGATATTTTTCCTTTGGGCGAATCCCTTTTCCTCTTCTTGAAAGAAAAACCAAACCCTCGCGAGAAGCGGCGATGGCGAAACACTCGAGAGCGAAGGACTCTTCCGACGACGCCGTTTCAAGCTCCTCGGAGGAAGAGCAGGTCAATGACCAGTTCATTGATGAAGAGGACGAGGAGGAGCTTGAGGCCGTTGCCAGAACCGCCGCAGAAGATTCCGAGGATGACGACAACGATGGCGTCACTGCTGGACAGGAAATCGTGGACAATGAGGTAAGAGAGAAATCAATTTATTGTCGAGCGAAACGAATTTTGTTACGATTTAATTATTTTTTGGTGAACGGAAGTGGAGACATGGCAGATCTGTTTGTTTGGATTTTTATTGAGAGGATTTTAGTTTGAGCCTTTTGTTTTACAGTGTATTTTGATATTTTTGTGTAAAATGAGCGTGTTTTGCCTGGATATTTAGTTCGTAGTCGAAGTTGAATTGTGTTTTGTTTTGCATGCATTGATTTTTAGGGCGTTTAAGGTGTTTGGCTGTCCTCGTGTTATTTGTTAATAAATTCTGTCACGTTTACTGGAAAATGAACGAGTAAAAAAATATAGAATTTGTAAATTTGGTTTCTTCGGAGCATGGATATGTTAAATTTAAGCCTTTTAGGACTTCACTTATCGAGATCAAGGCTAGCTCAATTGGTAAGAAAGAAGCCTTACCATTTCAATGACTTGGGAAAGGGCAAAATAAAAAAAAAAAATAAAAAAGATATCAAATTTCCTCAAATGGACTTTTATAATGAAGTTAATTAGAAGTTCTATCATATCTTGATGTGTTCTTATATTACTTGCAGGAAGATACTTCCGTGTCAAATAAAGTTGCCAAGCGTGAGAAAGCGAGGCTACAAGAATTGGAGAGGTTGAAGAAGCAGAAGATACAAGAGATATTGGATGCACAAAATGCTGCTATTGATGCTGACATGGTGCATTACCTGGAAAAACTATCTTAGTGTTAATGATGCTTTTAATGTCTTATCTGTAGAAATTTTACATTGATGTTTGTTTACTTTTGAGGCAGAATAACAAAGGAAAAGGTCGTTTGAAGTATCTCTTGCAGCAGACAGAGTTATTTGCTCACTTTGCCAAAGGTGATCAGTCTACATCTCAGAAGAAGGGAAAAGGGAGGTTGGTTCTGCTCATCTTTCATGTGTTTTTTCATAATCATTGCAGTGGTTGTGATTTCTAACCATATAATCCCTTTGCATGGGGACTTCTACTAACATGCCCCCGTTTGAGAGAATAGATTTTGTAAAAAGTGAATTTTTTTGAAAAATGTGTTGTTAAAAAGTTAGGAAAACTTCTTGGTTTATATACAAAATTATTTTATTGGGAGAATGTATGGTTGAAATGGGTTTAAAGAATGGGGCTCAAACAGGGGCATTAAATTATTGCTTCATATGTTTATGAGCTGGTATAGCAGTTGATATGTATCTGATATACAATCCAACAAATTTTTCATTGTGTTTGTCCTGATTGTAATTTTCAGTGGTCGCCATGCATCAAAAGTAACTGAAGAGGAAGAAGATGAAGAATATCTCAAGGAGGAAGAATCTGGCGCTGGAAATACAAGGCTAGTGGCACAGCCGTCTTGTAAGTTTTTTGCTAGCCCTCTTTCTTCTATCTGCTTTGTTTTCCTTTGAAATATATGTCATGATTGTGGCTGATTGATTGTAAAATTTAAGGATTGTAATTGATCATGTGGTTTATTGATTGGAATGTTTTGGGTTTGCTATGAACTATTTTGACAGGAGAAGATTATGCATTTTACTTAACATTTTTGCAAGTTGAAGTATTGTTGGTGTAATCTTTAAATTTCAACTTTCAATGATATTTCTTTATGTTTTTTTGGTTGGTACTATAAAATACGTATTTGTCTTGCAGGTATTCAGGGTAAGATGAGGGATTACCAACTTGCTGGTTTGAATTGGCTCATAAGACTGTACGAGAATGGCATCAATGGAATACTTGCTGATGAAATGGTACGAGCAGAGACTAATATTTGCCATTGAGTATTTCAGCAATTTGTATACTGATGGGGGTTTGTTGTTGACACTTCAATTCAGGGGCTTGGTAAAACATTGCAAACAATTTCCTTGCTGGGGTATTTGCATGAATTCAGAGGAATAACTGGCCCTCACATGGTTGTTGCCCCAAAATCTACACTTGGCAATTGGATGAATGAAATCAAACGTTTCTGTCCTGTTTTGCGTGCTGTAAAATTTCTGGGAAATCCAGATGAAAGAGTAAGCCTTCCAGCATTGATATATATGTTATTCTCCTATCTTAATATACCAGTAGCTAATTCCATTTCTTGTGCTCCCTGAATGCCTAATTCTCTAGAAATATATACGCGAGGAGTTACTTGTTGCTGGAAAGTTTGATGTATGCGTTACGAGTTTTGAAATGGCCATCAAAGAGAAGTCTTCGTTGCGCCGCTTTAGCTGGCGATATATTATCATTGATGAAGCTCATCGAATTAAGAATGAAAATTCTTTGCTCTCAAAAACAATGAGACTTTACAACACTAACTACCGACTTCTAATTACAGGAACTCCACTTCAGGTAATCTTACTGTCTTTCTAGGTTTCTGACTACTTAGTGAATTTGCTTCTTTGCACTTTTGGTGCTTGGAACTACTAAATGGGAAGTACAGTTTGTGAATTATCAGATTACCTTGTGAATGTGATAAGTTGTACATATAGCATATCTGCCCAGAGTGTCATCTAGTGTGTTCGTCAATATTGTATATCTATTGAAACTTTGTAAGTTTACAATTCCATCGAGTGCAATTTCTGGAAGGATCTTGTAGATTCTGTGATACCAGCTACTGTACTAGGATAGCTTTGCTCAGCATACGCAATAAAATATATTTTTAATTTGGTTTTCTTTGCCGTAGTTAATGTCAAGGCAAAAGGCAGTCGCTACAAGTAGTAACTTCCCAAAGTCGTGAATGTTTTTTTTTTTTTGAAGAATTCATTTATAATGTAGGATGAGCAAGGGAAACTGTAACACTCTTAGTCTTGCAATATAAATTTATTATGTATTACTTAATGGCTATTGACGGCGATCTATCATTTTTTCATACTTGTCATGCCGCATCACGATTTAATGAGGCAGACCTCAATAGTTTACTGTTTATTCTCTTGTTACTTATCGTTTTTAGGAGCACTTGGGCATGCTTGATGCTTCCTATTTGTTTCAATTGTTTGCAATTGGTATTTATTGTTTGCGGATACTTTCTTGTTGTGCAGAATAATCTTCATGAACTCTGGTCTCTCCTGAACTTTTTGCTACCGGAGATTTTTAGCTCGGCTGAAACTTTCGATGAATGGTTCCAAATCTCTGGGGAAAATGACCAGCAGGAAGTTGTACAGCAACTTCACAAGGTAATCATAGATTCTCCTCTATAAGAGACACATCTCTCTTGGTAAAAATGAGTTGGCATCATTTATGGGAAAAATTGAAACTTTCCTAATGGTTGGCCATTATGGTAGCTCGATATGCCGGAAAAATGGCCATTTCTACTTCTTCATAGTACTTCTTGGTGTATGCTAGATCCATAACATATCACAAATTCTTGCAGTACATTCAAATCAGGGCTAGCTTTTCTTACAGCCTTCATCTGTCATATTTTATCTACCCTTTTAAGCAAAATGAGTATAATTGGAACAGATTAATGTTGGTAGTATTTCATCCACTGTTCCCTTAATTGTCTAATCATGAATTGATGTTATCTTCTTATTCAATGCAATTATTTGATAGGTGGTGGGTAATTGTGTTTGGATTTGATAAATTCATTATAAGTCCAAACATTCTAATAGTTGTCGTGTAACAACTTGTTTACTCATCCTTAAATTTGTTTTATTCTGTCTGCAATGTAAGGTTCTAAGACCCTTCCTTCTGAGAAGGTTGAAATCTGACGTGGAGAAAGGTTTGCCACCCAAGAAAGAGACAATTCTTAAAGTAGGCATGTCTCAGATGCAGAAGCAATACTACAGGGCTCTGCTGCAGAAAGATCTTGAGGTTGTAAATGCTGGTGGAGAACGGAAGCGCCTTCTGAATATAGCTATGCAGCTCCGTAAATGTTGTAACCATCCATATCTATTTCAAGGTGCTGAACCTGGGCCACCTTATACCACTGGGGATCATCTCATAGAAAATGCTGGTACGGGTGTTAGTTTATATCAACATTATAGATGATTGGAGTTACATGGGTGATTGCTAAATCTCTTGTTTTTGCGATCTTGTGAACTAAATTGCAGGCAAAATGGTTCTTCTTGACAAGTTGCTTCCAAAATTAAAGGAACGTGATTCCAGGGTTTTGATATTCTCACAGGTTCATTTCTTTTCCCCTACCTATAACTTTTAGCTAGTTTTTACTTCCATCGGTCGTATTGTACTTTACATTGTTGAAAATATTTTGAAGTTATTCCTTGTCAGAGTTTTCTGATATGGGCTTCCTAATTTCTTTATTTACTTTTGAGTTTGTGTTTGACGAATTCATTTTGATTTTGTAAATAGATGACGCGTCTACTGGACATTCTTGAAGACTACTTGATGCTCCGAGGATATCTTTATTGCCGAATAGATGGAAATACTGGTGGGGAAGATCGGGATGCTTCCATTGAAGTCTTCAACAAGCCAGGAAGCGAGAAATTTGTCTTTCTATTGTCAACTAGAGCAGGAGGTCTCGGTATCAACCTTGCTACTGCAGATGTTGTCATTCTTTATGACAGTGACTGGTGAGGAATTGCTGCATTTTCTGTTTGATGATGCATTGAGGGCTATAATTTAATATCTAAATGTTCCGAGTTTTGGCTTCATTATATTGCAGGAACCCTCAAGTGGATTTGCAGGCTCAGGACCGTGCTCATAGAATTGGTCAGAAGAAGGAAGTTCAAGTGTTCCGATTCTGCACCGAGGTTTGATTTGTTTCAGTGTTATGATTTTATTGCAATTAGGCTTTCTGGAGGCATGATGTACTGATGTGCTTTATCCAAATCAATTATATCCAGTATACTATTGAGGAAAAAGTCATTGAAAGGGCTTATAAAAAGCTTGCACTGGATGCTCTGGTTATCCAGCAAGGGCGACTAGCAGAGCAAAAGAGTGAGACTTTCTTATCCTCAGTCCTTGCTCCTTCTCATCGGCTAGTTTCAGAAGTATGCATTGTGTTTTAATTTCTTTATGGTGTGTTTTGCAGCCGTTAACAAGGATGAGCTACTGCAAATGGTCAGATTTGGTGCTGAAATGGTTTTCAGCTGCAAAGATAGCACAATCACAGATGAAGATATAGATAGGATTATTGCAAAGGGAGAAGAGGCAACAGCTGAACTTGATGCCAAGATGAAAAAATTTACTGAAGATGCTATCAAATTCAAAATGGATGATAGTATGCTTCTTTTATTGACTTCTCTAATTAGTTTATTTGATTTTTGTTAGATTCATCTGCTGCTGTTAGCTTGTGCAACTAATAATGCGTATTGGATTTTCTGCAGCTGCTGATTTGTATGATTTCGATGATGAGAAGGTTGATTTAACTAATTTTTTTCTTACGGTTGTCTAATATGGCTTCTTTCTCTATTTCTTTTCTCTAGTTCCTTAATTTCTGTTTTGTTATTTTTCAAATTTCTTGGTTGATGAAGGATGAGAACAAGCTAGACTTCAAGAAAATCGCCAGTGATAATTGGATTGAACCCCCAAAACGAGAACGGAAGCGCAAGTACGTTATTTCAATGGCCAATGTTTTGTGTATATATATCAAGGAGGTGTTTATTGCCTGGACAGTAACACATTTTATTATGTCGGTAGTTACTCGGAATCTGAATACTTCAAGCAAACAATGCGCCAAAGTGGTCCTGCAAGGACAAAAGAGCCTCGAATTCCCCGCATGCCTCAGTTGTAAGCATCTTTTGATTTCTTGTTTACTTGATACATGCTACTGTTTCTGCATCTTAACATGTGTTGTCTTTGTCAGGCACGACTTTCAATTTTTTAATAATCAGCGTCTTAGCGAGCTGTATGAGAAAGAAGTGCGCTACCTCATGGTTGGTATTGTCTTGGACTTTTCGATTCTTTTTGTGTTTACATCTATTGTAAGCTTCTCTTGCTACATTTTCATCATTTCAGCAAGCAAATCAGAGGAATCAAATTAAAGATACAATAGAGGTGGAGGAACCTGAAGGTTTGTTAGCTCCTTTCATCAAGAATTCATTTTATTGGTTGATGATTTCCTATTGGACATAGTCTTTATGTGCTATTTTCTCTAGACTCGGGAGAGCCATTGACTGCAGAGGAGCAGGAAGAGAAGGAGCAACTGCTGGAAGAAGTGAGTAGTTTTTATACAATATGTGCTGTGGGAGTTTGAAATCTTTCTTTGATTTACCAGATAAATTTTGGCGCATGTAGGGATTTTCAACATGGAGTAGACGAGATTTCAATACTTTCATTAGGGCCTGTGAGAAGTACGGTCGAAATGATATTAAGAGTATTGCATCAGAGATGGAAGGGAAAACAGGGGAGGAAGTTGAAAGATATGCTCATGTTTTCAAGCAAAGATACAAAGAATTGAATGGCAAGTAGTAATTTTGTTTGTGCTTAGTTTTTTTTTGGAATAAGAATCTATAACCAACTTAGTATTGGTTATTTTTAGGCTCTTTCATTAAATGAAATTAAGTATACTACTTTAATTTGGGCAAATGTGATTTTTCCAGATTATGATAGAATTATTAAGAATATTGAAAGAGGAGAGGCTAGAATTTCACGGAGAGATGAGATCATGAAAGCAATTAGGAAGAAATTGGATCGCTACAAGAATCCATGGCTCGAATTAAGGATTCAGTATGGTCAGAACAAAGGGAAATTATACAATGAAGAATGCGATCGTTTCATGGTGAGACGTACTGATAATTTTGAGCTACTTCAAGTCATTATTTGTCATTCCGATTCTCTCTCTCAAGTATGTCTTGTAGTCTCTTTTACTGGATATATTGCTTCCTACCACAGATATGCATGGTTCACAAGCTAGGGTATGGTAACTGGGACGAGCTGAAGGCAGCCTTTCGTACATCACCCTTGTTTCGATTTGATTGGTTTGTGAAGTCACGTACAACTCAAGAGCTTGCAAGGAGATGTGATACACTGATTCGATTGGTGGAGAGGGAAAACCAAGAATACGATGAGAGGGAGAGACAGGCTCGTAAAGAGAAGAAACTAGCCAAGGTTTGACAATCATCTTTCATGATACCATGTTTGGCAAAGCTTAAAAAGTTTGCTTACAGATATACAAGTAGACAATTGTTAATATAATTAACTTTTGTTAGTTAAAGTTGAAAATACTTACTTTTACGGTGTGGTAAATTATTTTCAATCTAAATAACTTTTTCTTTTACTTGAAAGGAAGTTACCAAACATGTTTGGTAAAAAATCACTTCAAAATGACAGATTTTTAAGCTTAGCCAAACATGCTCGCTCTTCGAACAATCATCATCGGAAGCCATGCTTGGCCTCTGATCTTTTTGCCCATAACCTTTTTCAATTTCATTTCTTAATAGAATGCGACACCATCCAAACGCGACATTGCTAGACAAGCTGCTGAGAGCCCACCTACACAGAAGAAGCGAAAGCAATTATTAATGGATGATTATGTGAACTCAGTACGTGGTTCTCTTTTGTTGGTTATCTCATTTTAATTTTTTTCAGAATTTTGCTTCTGTATCAGTGTTTGTGTGACTAAACAAAAGCTGTGATCTTTGGCAGGGAAAGAAAAAGAAATGAAGTTGACTGATCGGGGTGACTTTTTTTTTTTTTGGTGCTTCGGTATTGTCTTTAACCCAAGGAGTTGGCATTTTTGTCATTTTGGAATTTCGTAGTCGAGCATTCAATCTATCAAGGATTATTTTAGCAGCAGCAGCAGCAGCTTCTTGACACGAGTAATGTGGTACTACCTCTAGTTTGCTTATTAAAACTGTATAAATCTGATGTACACAGATTGTAGCCCCGGCGATGTGGCTGAGATCCGTTGAATGAATTTTAAAAGTCAGTTCGGGATCTAAGGAATGCCCCAATTTTGGACAAGGCTTATTTGTACTGACTGAAATATAAAGTTAAATTTATGGTACTTGCTGGGATTATGATTTTGTTGTGGACTTGCAGCAATTCTGAAAATTACGAGTGTGAGCTCTGGTGCATTAAATCATGTCACGGTCGGTGATATACAGAGGGTTAAAGGTTGAGAGCGAAGGACAATGATAAACATAGAAGAATAAAGCTCTCTTCTATAAAGGGCTGAAAACAAGTTGGCTCATAAAATCCAAACGAATGGGAGATTCACAATAATTGTAACATGGATCAATTGAACTTGAAAACACTCGAACAAAACCCACTAACATAACATATGGAGCATAATTCAGACATCTTCCCGGAAATCTCCTTAATAACATACAATAGCATGTTGCATACAACATTAACCCTCTTCCATGTTCTTCCAAGTGAACATCCTTTGGCTGAAGTATTCCATCTAAAGCGAATTCAGGATAATGGACTACATGGACATTGATTCAGGCCTCCCACCCTCGAACAAATCAGAATCAGAAACTGTACAATACAAGATAATGCATTTCCATTGTCCCATGACGACCCCCAAAAAGATACAATGGCTGTCATAGTATATCGATGACATATCAAGGCTTTAGCGCAATGAATCATTTGTAGCATCAAAACTTCCTGCTGCATTTCCTCGCTTCCTCTCTCGCCAGTTCTCGCCCCACACTTTAGCCTCGGCAACTGCTCGTTCCCTGTCTAGATCACGGTTCCTTGGAGTTTCTCTAGCTCTACCAGCATTGACAGGGCTGTCTTTTCGGGAATCGGGATGCTCAGTGTCGTCTAAACCCCATTTCCGCCCGGATCCACCACCAGTTTCAATTCTTCGCAACTCTGCTCCTGCGTTGAATTCGGGAAAAGAATCTCTTTTTCTGACATCAGGCGAGTTCTTAATGGTGGAAGGGGAACCATTTTGGCCACCACGACCTGGCTCATCCAGGCCATCCATTCTATCAGATGTGTTCCTTCTGTCGTCCCTATGTCTCAGGCTCGAAGGACCAACTCTGTTACTCTGGGAAGTGGGTGCGTTTGGGTCGTAAGTTTGGGATGCTAAATATGACAAGGCAGTAACAACATCCCCAATTAAAGGTCTTGTGGCTGCTTGTTCTTGCAAGCACATGGCAGCCACCGCAAGTGCTTGATATAGTCCACGCATTGGATAACGACCTTGTAACAGAGGATCAGCCATTTTCGGAAACTTCCTTCGATCCTTGAAAAGAGGCCTTGCCTGCAAGCAAATAATTCTTAAGCATTGCTAAGAAGCAAGCCACAAAGGAAAATCAAATTTAACCTTAAAAAAGAGCACCACGTACCCATGCAACAAGGTTTTGCTCCCCAGGAGGACGATTGTTGTCAATAGCCTTGCGACCTGTGATGAGTTCGAGGAAGACAACTCCAAAACTATAAACATCGGATTTTAGAGTGAGCTGACCTGTCATAGCGTATTCCGGGGCACAATAACCATATGTCCCCATCACCCTGGTTGAAACATGAGTTTTATCGCCAACTGGACCCAGTTTTGCGAGCCCAAAATCTGATAACTTGGGGAAATATCCCTCATCGAGTAAGATGTTAGACGATTTTAAGTCTCGGTATATGACTGGAGGGTTGGCCTTATCATGTAAATACTCCAGTCCCTTAGCTGCACCAGCTGCAATCTTCATCCTCGTATTCCAGTCCAAAGGTTCTTTATCCTGTGGAAGATCTGCATGTGGATAATGTATTACTCTGCTGTTAGTAGCATAAGAAAGAACAAAAACCGGCCCATAATATGGTTATTTGCAAGAGCATGGTTATTCTTATGTGCTGTTTGCGGGAAGGCTGGTAGGGCAACTTGGCTCTCAGGATAATAAGTCGGAGTTTGATTAGATCTATGTGCAACCACGAGTTCATTAATTATTGATGATCCAGCTATGCAGCTAAACAAGAGCAACCATGAAGCATTCAACAACTTATCAGTTTATACGCGCGCTTATGCAGACGAGTGTGCATTCTTGAATTAATATCCAAACTTCAACAAGAAAGGATGTATCAGGGCCTCTCTCTCTCTCTCTCTCTCTCTCTCTCTGAGCGTGTGCATGTGCACACAAGAGAGAGAAAGTCGTTCACCCAAGTACAAGCACAGGTAAAGAATCCAAAACAAGACTTATGTCTAGAGTCAGCAGCATAAATCACTTTGGTGCTCTCAAACTTAGTATTCCTGATCATCATTCATAAACGCACGCACATAGCACTAGCTGTTCAGCCTAGCTAGAAAATTAGCTGGTGATTCTTGTACAGTGTCAAGCCATATTCCTCGATATACATGGACTTTCTTCGCTTCCATTATTTATTCCATACACCACTAGGGTTTATCAAACACCCAAGTCACAGATTTAAAATTAATCAATGAATGAAAATGAGTTAAAAATTTTTATTCCTATAACGAAAATCATACAACGAACAATGCTTAGTCCGCTAACAAGCGCTTGATTAAATCATCAATTGAACGTCTAGCGCAAAAGTTAATTTACTATAAAATTCAGATGCCAATGAATATAAAAAAAGACCGGAAAAGATGAAACGAAGCACAAAACTTTGTAATGAAAAGCAAAATGGTTGTCAGAGATTGTTATAATATCCATTTCTCCACGAGTAAATTGCAATGAGAAATTGGACTGTAAGTTAATCCGAGCCTTTAATGCATCCTCTCTAGGAAAATAATAGAAAAACCTTTTGGCCTCTCATAATTCAAGCAGATTAAGATATGATAAAGTTAACATGTTCATGACAAGAAGGATAAAAATCAATGAATTCTCAATAACGATCACATCATGACAATTCAAATATCAATTATAACCACGAGGAACAATCATTTTCAAAAAGCTTTAGATACAATATCAACCTAGGACATCCCTCTTCCATCAAGGACTGCCTAACTTGCTATCAACATTATTCTTCTCCTCCATTATCCCATACCTCTTTCTTTCTTATGACATGCTTGATAAGGTGGAATGGATGGTAATGGACGCATTAAAATAAGAAAGGAAGAAATAAATATTGTTATTAACTGTCTAGTATGATCTAATATAGGATATAAACTGCACTTCAATTTTTCATTATTCTAGTATTCACCCCCACATTTCTTAGTTTCCTGCTACTTTATATTATCTGAGTATGATTTTTAAGGCATAAATCTATATCATCACTATGAGAACGAGTCCTTTCTATAGAGAGTCGATGTGATTTAAGATTAAACATGCTAACACCATCATTTCAATTATCATCACTATGAGAGCAAGTCCTATATAGAGAGAGTCAACGTCATGTAAGCTAGCAAACATGCCCCAGCAATGCATCGGATTGGCATTTCAGACCTGGAGGTATTCAGGCCAGTTTGTGGGGAAGGGATACATAAGAATAATAATTCCAATCCTTGTGTTATGGTTTATATGGATAGAAAGAAATTATGTCAAACATAGGCATATCCGCATGACAGCAGGAAAGGATCATTTGGAGGGTGGAATATATGATCAAATTGCTTATACGGACTGAGAGATAATAAGGGTCGATTGGTCTTTACATTCCATGAACACTACGGAAATTGTAATAGCTTCGCAAGCAGAACAGATAGAAAGGCTAGAAGTGGTAGTGGATTCATTGAGTCTAGCTAACATTATAAGGACTTAGCAACTAGGGCCATGGGTAGCAGTGTACTTACTGGAAGACATTACGAGAATGTTGACAGAAATTAAGGGGGTCAATTACTCATATATCAAGAGAAACTAACATGGCTGCAGATTGGTGTGCAAATAGAGTGCTGCAGATTAAGAGTAAGTCAGTGGTGGAAATGACTCATGTAGAGGGGTATAATAATGGTATCCTAAGAACTGATAAGCTTGGCCTTCAATATTTAAGAATCCCTAAACAGAAAGCCCAAATTAGAGGTTTTTCAGTTCAGCAACTTAGTGGCAGAATATATACGTTCTTAAAATAGGCTCCATTAATGTAAGCTAGCATAGAATAAACGTAGGTAAGCTAAGAATAGGCTCCAAATGTGTAAGGGGAGAGGGAGTAGTACTCCCTTATTTAAATTTCACAAGTTCATTTTTTGTATCCTTGTTAGGAGGTAAGGCCTAAACTCCCCCTCCATGTACTTCATTTCTATATTAATAAATGGGTAGGGGACAGTACCACACCCTCCCACTACACTATTGCATAGGAGTCTAAAAGCTCCTATCATAGAAGTGGTTTACTTAAAAAATAAAAGAACTAAACTGGCAGCTTAATAACTATGTTTTTCATTTTCACATTCATACCCTACGAGAGATAATCACTATATTCTGCCCTGAAGGAAAAAATATGGTGCAGATTTAACGTACATCGGAAAAGAAACATGTACATCCCGGATATTCATAAGTAGCTTTACTGTAATGAGATTTGAGCATGCTACACTCGTGTGTTAAAAAGATAACCCCTGCTGTCCTTTCAAATGCCAGGAGTATATAGTAAGAGAAACATGTTTATATGTCCAAAGAGAGTGTATTTCTTTTGAAAGGAATTTAATCTTTTATATCCAATGCCTATATAGATTGAAAGCTGCAGACAACCAGGACCCCACAATCAGCTCATAAGTGCATCCAGAGTTGGACATGCATGAACATATGTGTGACGGCGAGCATTCATAGTTACCGAGAGATAACGAGCACACATGACATTAAAAGTACGCGTATTTGCTCCAAACAATGTATTGCAGAATCAGGTTTATCTTAATACACACTCAGTATTCTTCTAACTAAGATCTAGTGACTCGTATATTCAAAACCTAATGTTTTCAAGACGTTGACCGAGCATTCTGCACATAAAATATTAATCAAGTCTTCACTAACTGCTCCAAGCTTCATTTAAACCAGTTTTGTTAAACTCATAATCAACTGCAAGAGTGAGACATATCAACTTCATATTGGTCAAATAAAATTCTAGTGTAAAATTAAGTGGGTAATTTATATGCCAGAACTGACCATGTAAATGATCTTCTAGAGATCCCAACGGCATGTATTCATAAACAAGAAGCCGTTGGTCCCCATCAGCACAATATCCAATCAAGTTGACGAGATTTTGATGATGTAATAGGCTAAGCATCAGAACCTCCACCAAAAATTCTCGGTTCCCCTGAAGGCCATTCCGGTCAAGCTGTTTAACCGCAACTACCTGCACATATTACCCAACTAGAAGTTAGGAAAGTGAAGATACAACTTGGTCATTGATAATTGCAAGAAACTTACATTTGTCAAATAGAAGAAATGAAGAGGTGGAACAGTTACTTCCCAAGTAAAAACCACTGTTAGCCAGCCAACTTTTCTTCGAAGTCTCATGTTGATTATCCATCTTAATATTTTATTTCATTCCGCTCACTAAAATTACATTTTTATTTCAGTTAGGTCATCACGTTCGTTTACATTAGTATAATTAATGAAAATGGCAACGTGGATAACGGAATGTCTAATGTGGCAATTTTTAACCATTGAAGTGTAATGTTGGCTTGCCATATAGTAATAAACTGAAGTGTGTTTGAACTTCGAAGTGATAAAAATTTACCATTCAAAGTGTGGTTTTAAAGGAAAACACAACTTAGGGCTAAAACATTTAAATTTAATAAAACAGAAAAGCACGACTTTGGCAAGGACAATGGTATACATTTTTTCCATTTGTTTTTTTTTTTTTTTCCCAGTTTTTCTGTTCCTTTTCTTTTCCTGTTACAACTGTTCAAATTGCCAAGTCAGACTACCCTTATCCATATAAGCATATCTGTTATTTCTACAAAAGGAATCCACCATGGTGACTGAAACAAAAATGTAGCTTTTACGAGCAAATTAAAATTAAATTATCTTAAAGTTGGGTGACCAACAATATTTTCTTACCCACTTCTTTCCTCATGCAGACATAAAGCCAAACACACAGCATTAGTGAAATTTGTCTGTGTTTTAGGATAACTTACCTGTCCAGTGCTTTCTAACCGACCTTTGTACACTCGGCCGAACCCACCTTCACCCAGCAAGCACTCTGGCCTAAAGTTTTTTGTAGCAGCAGCAAGCTCACGAAATGTAAATGTTTGTGCAGCAATATTTGCTGTTGGTTCTTTTGGAAGTGTTGCTTCCTTCTTAGAATCAATGCTACTACGGGATTTTGATTTATCTGGCAAATAAAGAGCAAACGCAGAAGGTTTAGAGGATGGAATATAAAACGGAAAGAAAATCAGTGAACATGAAGCTGTTGAAGAACAATTAACTTGAAAAGGAATCCATTCTCATGGACAAACACAATCCCTACACAAACCTAGGAGCATCCCCTCCTTCATATCCACACAAGACCCGAGTAGGGCAAATATAACTTAGAAAAGTAGTTTGAATTGATTCTGCAACTTGAACCGTACAAGGTAAATATTTAGCTGTAAACTTTTATCATTGTTTTATTTTCTCAAGTATACCTCAAATATAACATAAAATCAAAGCTCAGACATACCACTTCTCTATGATATCTTCTACTCTAGCAAATGCAGAAATCAACAAGCAAGAACTAACCCTTACTCTAAATAAATTTGGGGTTGACTACCTGACTAGTTTTCCAAAACTTCATTCCATTTTGCTATATCTACTAGAAGTGTAATTTCTGAAAATAACACCAGCCTAAACAATACAATTACGCAAATGCAGAGTTGAACATTCACGTTTTCAGCAGGCCAACTAAAAATAAGTCATCTCCACTACTTTTTCCACTTGTGGATGAACAAAGTCCAAATTCTTCGAACAAGAAATTATCGATACCATTTCGTTTTGTAGTATTCTACTAAAATTCACAGCAAGTAAAGAACAATTATTCAAAAAACATTAGCAGGACCTTGGCTACAAGCAGATTCCCAGACCCAATCCCCCAAAACCCACCCACCCCCAAAACAAGAAATACCACTACTTCTGCTTCATTAGAAATCAAACTAAAATAAAGAAGCAAGTACACAAAACAAAAAATTTAATTTATTATTTAATACCATAAATCTATAAAATCTCGATATCACTCAAACCATTGAAAATAGATAAAAGAACCACGGATCAGATTTATAAAAGAAACAAGATAGCAACATAATAATCCAAAATGAAGATGAAAATATTTCCTAAAATTAAGGGGGGAAGAAATCTTGAAATTATTCACCTGAATTCACTCTATTCCCATGAGCTTGAGCTGCTGAACCTTCTTTAAAAGACTCCTTTTTTACCACTTGTTTCACTCCATTATCACTATTATTTCCTTCAGTTTTCGATGATCCAAAGCATGGAAAACATCCACCCATATCAAATCAAAACAATAAATCCACCTCAAAATTATATGTATATCGGTAAATATATGTATTTATATATTCATGTGTATAATTTTCACCGTCAAAATTCTCTTTTTTTCTGCTTTTTGATAACAGCCCATCTCATAAAAATCCGAACTTGGAATTTTCTTTGGGAGGAGGTTTTTCACCCAAGAGCTACTCATCAGTGACCTCAATTAGCTCAAGAACAGAGATCAATTGACAGACTATTTTAAAACAAAAGCGGATCAACAAATCGAAGAAAAACTGATGGTTCCTGGAAAGGTAAAGAGGGGGAAAAAAGGGGAAAAAAAAAAAAAAAAAAAAA
>CAIGRP010012611.1:0-23925 GCA_903798385.1 Fraxinus cuspidata
TTGTAAAATTCATAAATATAGTCGAGTTGGGCGGGTTTATTCGATTTTTATGAGTTAACCCATAACCCGACCCGCCTACAAAACCAACCCACTCAACTCGTGTAAAAACAATAAAAAAACCAACCCAAACCGGTCGAGTTGGTTCGGTTTTGACAGGTTCGGTCGGGTTTTGCCCACCCCTAAAGATGAGCGTAAATTGTTGTGTAAGCCACATTTCCATTTACACAAATTCGATAATGCAAATATCGCTTTACATAGAAGGCTTTCACCCAAATTTTTACAAAAAACTCGGTACAATTACTTCCTGATTGAGAGGAAATCGAAGCTTTGAAGAGGGTCATTGCGAGTACCTTTGGTAACTGCACCACGAGAGAAGGATGATGGTTTGGGTTCAATCCCATTTCTTTGTGTGGTAGACAAACGACCACTGCTCGACACCAATCTGCTTGACCGGCCGTCAATGGGTTCACCGGATGAGCTTGGTCTGCTGCTCGAAATGGCAGCTCTTTTTAAAGAGCTGCCATTTCGAGATGTTCTACCTTTGTCTGACTCCAGTTGCTGCATACAAGGAACCATAACAATGTAAATAACAAGAGAACATCAGAGTTTTCCAGTAACTTGCACCAATGGTCTAAATGCTACAAAGGAAAATGAAATGTCAAGCACAAAGTACAAGCATAACAGGTGTGATTATCTCGACTCATTTTCCACCCCCACAAAACCAAAGAAAGCATCTGGAAACTCGGAACACGCATTTCTCAAATTCTGTGTCTGAAGAAAACAAGAAGGAATATGGTCTCTTTCAAATACAGAAGCAAAAGCAAATTTCACTTTAGCGACCTTATTACAGGCCACTACATAGTCCCCACTAGAAGAGAAGGAAAAAGAAAAAAGAAATAGAGAGAGGGGTGCTGGGAGTTTTTTTTCAGGGGCCGGGTGGGGGCGGTGAGAGAGAGAACAAAATACAAATAGAGAAATTCCTAATTTCTAATGGGTAGGGGGTGAACAAATACCACATCCTTTGATGAAGGTACATCTTCTGATGTCCTATGTCTGTGACCTGAACCTGAAATATGTCTTCTGGAAAAAGCTTCAACGGCACCTGAGAATCTATCTCGAATATCTTGCCCCACTGAGAACAGCGAAATGAAAAGAGTCAAAAAATCATACTGGAATTTCCATGTGAAACTGAAAATGCTAATTCAATTAAGGCATCACTGAAATCAACTCAGAAATTGGAAGTCTGCAAAAGCAGACAAAAACAGTATCACAACAGGGTGAAAGTCCACATGTGCTATAGTCATGCATTATCGATTCACAAGTCAAAAGGTGACACTCTTGAGTTCCAGGTGGTGTTTTTACCTGATGTTCTCCCTGGTCTTTCTCCAGAAGGTCTCGCATTTAACCCTGCACTACCACTGGGATTCTGGAAGCGAAGCCATGAATTAGTAAATCATTATATCAAAGAAGATGAAGCCAACAGATAATTATACAAGCACTTACTCGTGCTCTAGAACTGGCACCAATCTGAGGATACTTCAGTATAGTCCAGTCAAAAACATAGTCAAATTGATAACCTGTGCCAGTATCTGAGTGAAGATGCAGAAAATGGGAGATATGCACAATGATGACAAGATAATTGACATACTCGGGAAACCAATAACACAAAATATTGATAAAAGAAAATCTTTGAAAAACAGAAGACTTGAGGATAAAAATTAGTCATATCCAATAATTAATAAATTGAATAATGGTTATAAATTATTACAGCTACAAATTTATATTGATTCCTGTACTTCCACAAACAACTTTTCTCGCATTCATTATTACACAAGTATACTATGCATGAACAAGAGTTAATTTTTTTCTAAATCCTTCTTTGACCAATACTCTTCGATTAAGATTTATAGTGGCATATTATGTAGCAAATCCCAACAATAAACTCGTCTACCAAGCGAAATTGCAACTTTCAAATGTTATCATTACAAGACACCTAAGTAACGTAATTTTTCTGTTTACTTTCTTTTTTTCTTCTCTTTGTCTTCATGCTTGTTCTTTTTCCTTACCTTTATAAAGACGAGAAGGCACCATTGCAAGTGGATGATGGGGGAAAAATGACAAGCAATGAGCATGACATGGAATCAAATATGTTGATGATACTCTCAAAAATCCTATTGGCAGTACTGATATGAAAGCCTTTTAGCCTTTTTTTGTTTAGTACTAAGAGTAGATTACAATTTTGTCTAGTTTGATGGTCTATTATTTACTACATTAGACCTATTTTATGTTTTATGTTTGTCTGCAAGTTAGACTTCTATTTTTGTTTAATTATTTTGTTGCAAATTTTAAAGTTTATGGTTTTATTACAAGAACCTTTTTATATTTTATTAAACTGTTGGTTTGTGTTGAGAGTTGCGCCTCGTCTCGAAGAGCTAAAATGGTTTGGTACAAATTGGAGCGTCCACTGGTTCCTCAAGAGAGCAAAAGATCAACTTCTGCGAAATATTGAATTTTTCTTATAGAAATCTAAGACTCAAAATGTAGTACCAAAAGGTAACTGAAATACAGTGGACCTATTGGCAGGAGGTTCGGAGGATGAGCATGACATGGAAGACAATGTTGACCCATTCCATAATCCCATAGCTCGTGCCAATCCCAATCACAGTGGATTAGAAGAGTAGTTTTCAAGATTCAAGAGCTCAAGAAATCAGTTCAAAGAGTTCAAATTGAAGTTTCATATTTCCTTTGAAGAATGCACAGGGATGACTTCCTTTATTGGGAAGCAAGCTTAGAGAATTATGTCAAACAGAAGCCGATGCAAGAACATAAAATACTTTGCGAAGATGAACTTACAAGGAGTTCGCTACAGTGGTTGAAAGGGTTAGAAAAGTAATGGACTAGATAATGAAAACCAAACATTCACGCTAGGGAATTGATCAAAGCAAAATTCAGATAACAAATTTGGCCTATGCCTACATTATTTCTATTGAACTGATACACTCAACAATACTATGACTTACCAATTCAAGTCGGTCTCCACGAGACTAACAAGAACTTATAAATCATTGGAAATACAGCCACCAAATTGAAGGGTCAGATAAAGGTGGAAAAGGAAATTATTCATTCAGGGCTGGTATAACTGCTGTCAATGGATCTACACACCGGGCTAGCTCGGAAAGAGAAGTTGATTCAAAAAGATCCAGACTGCACTGACTGGGACTGACTGGGGCTGACCTTTTAGGTCTACCATTGAATGTTTCAATTGTCACTGGATAAGTCATGTTTCTTTCCACGTGTCCTCATTGTCAAGTTAATCTAACTGTAAGGTGTACGAAAAGAAGGTTGGAGAAAACGAAGCATTTTATGTACCAATGTGGTAGAGAAAACACGTGTAGTGTGATAATTTACAATAGTATCCCACAATAGTATCCCCTAACCAAGTAATTTACTTTCCAAAAACGCCCATACACAAAGCACAAGAATTACCACCATATTCATGTACATAAATTGAAGGTAAATGTAAACAAGTTTATCAAATGCTCATTTTTTCCACCGTAGACAGATGGGAGTATAAGTATTAGAGATTTTTAATCTATTGAATTTCAATGTTATCTTCATTACCGTATATAACAAAATCATGCGGTTTAGAATTCATTACCTTCACGAATAAATAAATCTCGGAAAAGCCTCTTCAAATACGAATAATCTGGCTTGTCCTCGAATCTTAATGATCGACAATAATGAAAATATGATACAAACTCTGAGGGATATGATTGACAGAGCACCTGTAAATAATTACAAATCACGTGAACTTTCTGCAAGTGTCATCACTAAAGTAACATAACTTAATGGATAACCAAATTAGTGGAAGATGTGTCAGCAATATATGATTGAACTACACTAGAATTTACCAGCCAAGAAAAAATTATCAATTGAACCAGAATCCAAACCTTCCAAATATTTGCATAAAATCAGATAATTTATAGATAAATCTTATGGACAACTTTTGAGAAATAAGGACAAGAGGTCGCACATCAAGTACCAATCAACCTGTGATCAAGTGCATGAGACATGTGTTAAGATTCAAAATGGCTATTTCTAAGCTAGACCTTCAATTCAAAAATAGCTACTCCTAAGTTAGATCCTCAATTGCACCATTTCAATCATACTTCGAAAACATGAACTTGAAAAAGCAGATCAATTGCCTGCATAAGCTATGCAGACGTGAAACCAAATGTATACCTCTATTGTGGTTAACATCTTCTTTTCACTAATCTTGTCATATTTCTGCTTCTTTGTGCCGGCTTTCAACCCCTGCCAGGGCAGGCTGAGACAAAAAGAAAAAAACAGCATCCATTAGGAAATGTAACCTTCTATATCTATATGAAGTTAAAACTCACAATCAGGTAGGGGAAATGCCCACAAAAATAACTGGAGACAATTCTCATATCCAACCTTCCTCTCAGGAAATACATAAGGACATAACCAAGAGATTCCAAGTCATCCCTTCGGCTTTGTTCTGCGAGCACAATTAAATACGTAGATGATAAGCTATTTAGATTGTTCCAAAATCTAACACAGCCTACCTCCCTAATCAGAAATAACTTATGATGAGATGGCACATCACTCACCAACGCCAAGGTGTGTGTTGACACTGGCATAACGAGCAGTACCTGTAAGATTCTTGTTTTCCCTGAACAGGGTGAAAAACACTCCACCATAAGGATATGATGGCAAAGAGTGGACTATCGTTACAAATATGAGGAGCTATTACGAGAAATATCCCCACAACTCAAATTCATATAACTAAAATGCTAAGGACTTTGACAACATAGATATGTTTGCATAAGGCAGAACAATCATAGCATTGCTGGTAATATAACTTCTTTTGTCATATTGTCTTGCTGTCTCAGCCAATATGACGTCGGTGTAAGAAGTTGGTAAGCTGCAGGCTAGGTTGCACATACACAGGCATGTGATTTTTGCCGATTAAAATTATTTTTTATTTTTATTTTAGTTTAAAACAAACAAAACATTGTATAAAGTAAATATCAATTATTTAAAAGGTGTTGATTTAAAATGGTGGAAATAAGGGCACTATTCTAATAATACACGCTAAAGTCTTTTTTCAGCCAGCATCTGCTGATTAATTTTCAATTCAATTCATTATTTCTTTTATATACAACATCTAGCCATCTTGATCTTTTTACTTTTAAGGACCTTTCCATCTTTTCATGGTAATTGCAGGGTTGGGCCTTTTTTATTTTCACGCCAGATGATGCTTTTGCCCGTAGAAAGTGTTCTCCAAATAGACTAATTGCGACGATCAACAATGCTTTCTATTCACAAATCGATCGGCCTCCTTTTCCGACATCATCAGTGATACGATGTTAGCTTTATTTTTTCCCTGAGATGACTTTCTCATTCAATCCTCTTCTAATTCGAGCTGAGAATTGGAGCACCGACATGTGTTGGAGTGTCCTGCAAGCATCACTGCACCATAGGCTGCAGCAAAACAATTTTCCAACCTTCGATATTTCATCTTTGAGACAGGGCTTTATTGCGCTCAGTTGGGTTACAAGAACCCTTTTATTGAGTTCTCTCCGTTCTTGGTTTTTCATCATTTTACTTTCTTTTTTTTGTCCCCAAAGCAAGAAGGTATATCACAGAAATTGCCTATTTGACCCCGAGAAAGTAACATCACGCTAAGTTTATTCTCAGTAACTTTCAGCTGTCACTTCGTCCATCACTACGTCTATTGCAATATCAAATGTAATTAATTCCTTCGCAACCACATCAGTCCATGTTAAATTCTTTCATCGAATTACAGTGATTATGAAGAGGTCCAAATTCTCAAATACCAGGAAAAGAAAATGTGTAGATTGGATATCTATGTTTGCCAACTCTGCTGAAAGAACCAAATAACACTTGTAAGAACCTTCAAAAAATAACAGCTTATTGCACATTGTGAGCCAACAACTCTTAACTATGTTAAACCCAGACGGTTTCTATACATCCGTCGAGCAACTTGAAAGAGGGAAATAGTTCAATGCATTTGAGATTTTAAAACATCAGTGAGTAAATCTTGGCTCAAACCGAAAAGCATTTTCAGAGACCAAAACTCATTAGGCCCATCAGCCAATACCAAAATGCATGATTTTAATATCCGGCTAGATGGTCAACTATCCAATTTTATGGATAAATATAGAGATTCAACCAAATGGAAACTGACCGGACATGCTTATGTGCCTAACATCGTTAATCTACAAAACCAGCAGTTCAGTTTAGGAGCATAGATATGCTTCTATACGGACAAATAAATACCTTTCTTTTTCTACAACTTTGTGCATTTATGTTACAAGTTGAATTAGTGAAACTTAAAAACCACCCAAGGAAACCATTAAAACCACATCAAGAGATCAGCTTTTTCTTCCAACATTTACTTAGTTAAGTCAACTCCTTCAATGCTTTCTTACTCTGTTTTTGTTCAGAATAATAAGTAGCTTGTGAATCCTTATAAATTTGATCGAGGATGTGAAATATTATACCAGAAAGAGCTGGATATAAAAAGATACAGGGTCTTTTGTCTATTTGGGTAGACAAGCCTGGGCTAATTCGTTGATCTTAACTAGGGGGTGAGTGCAGGTTTCAAAAGAAGACTCCCCAAGCAGCATAATATACTCATCACCAATATATTGCAGGTTTCATCATGAAGCAAGATATTACATATTAAGCTGTACTTTTCATTAAAGATTATGATTCAGAGCATAATGAAAATAACAAACTGGCAAGAATTTTAAACCATAACGTGCAAGTAATTGTAAGGCCCCAATTCTTGACAAGAAGGTACGCGAAAAGTCTCTCCAATCATGTTGGCGCAATCTAAGGATCAACAATTGATAAGTGTACATACTTATCTACGCCATTAAATTAGAGCATTTGATAGTGATTTTGATAAATTATAGCTTAATTTTGTGCCAATTATGTTTGTTAGGTTAAAATCAATGGAAATTGGAGGAATTGGAAGAAATGAGCGAAAAAAGGCAAAAACGAAAGAAATTCAAAGTTTGAGGATCAAAAGTGTAAACGTTCAATAGTTGATTCGGACCACAAAACGATGATTGAATATCATATATGATCAATTGGATGCAATTGGAGGTCAAATGAATGAAATATAGTTGAAGTATTTTCAGAAATCAATTTCGAGCCGAATAAGTTATGCCCTGAATTTTTAGCCTCAACTTGAGACCCATTTTTTGGATAGAAAACATTCAATTTGGAAAAATTGTATTTCTAGAAGAATTGTAGCCATTTGAATTATCTTTCTAAAGCATTTTGAATAATCTCAATCGGATATCAAGAGAGAAAATCATGATTAAAATACCGAAAGCTACTCAGTGACGACACCGCGAAACCGACGAGCGCGAGGCATTTTTTCCCAACCCGAGAGCCATTTGGCTCTTCGGAGTGCGCGGGCCATTTCCGCAGATGAATTAGTAATTTCCTTTCGCGATTCAAACTCTTTTGGAACCCAAATTGGACGCGATTTTGACCAATTTTCTAACCGTTATAAATACTAAATGGGGGTTACACGTGAGAAAAAAATCTCTTGCCTCTTCATACACAATAATATCATCAAATTCATCAAGAACAAGGGACTAATTGCTATATTTTGAGAGAGGAGATCAAGCTTTAGCAATGAATTGAAGGTTAATTACATCAAAATTTTGAAGAATTTACCTATCAATTTTTTTTTTGAAGAATTCAACCTTTGACTTGAATATCACCATTATTTCATGATCCGGGTGATATTTTTCTATTATTTTTATATTTTGAGGGGGGAGATCAAGCCATAGCAAGAAATTGAAGGTCAATTACAACAAGATTTTGAAGAATTCAACTTTAGGTTTGAAGATCAACTTCTTTTGATTTATTTCATGATCCGGGTGATATTTTTCTATTATTTTTCTTGTAATTTATATATTAGCATGCTATGCTAGATCCGTTTTTGTATTTGATGAAGATGTTATTTGTTTTAATTCAAGACTAGTAGTTTAATTTAATTCTTATGTTTCTTGATTAATTTTGCATACACATTGCATTATTTAATTGATTGGCCACCAATTAGATAATTAGTTTCTTGTTGTAGTATTGAGAGACTCACAATAAGTTTAGATGCTGCAAAATTAACATATATACAATAGATATTAAAAATAACATTTATTACGTGTGCAATCATAGAGATAATCTAAGCTTTAATGTATTCTAATAATTCGAATTTGTGCTAGAAATATATTCGAGTTGTGGTTAGGATATATTTAATTTATTTTTGAAAATAAAATTATATATTATAGTTTTATTGATGGTAAAAAAAAGCAAGAACGAAACCAGATTACAAATCAAGAATTGAATTAAATAGCAATGGGCAGATTGAGAATCCAATACAACCATCCATAATTTGATTAAAAAATTATTTTTTTTACATATTTTTTAGATTAATTTAGAATATTCATAAATATCAAATCTGTTTGTTTACATAATTCGAATTCTTTACGAAGCTAGTAGAGTTGAATTGAATTTATTCCTTATGGGACGATACTTTTAACTCATCAATTTTATTACCTATCAACAATCTCGTACACTTACGGGTTTCGCACGAACAACAAACTAAGTCTTATTCGAATTAGAGGTGGGCTACATGAATTCTTTTTCGGCGTCCCACTCGATTGAGTGCTACATCTACAAGAAGATTCATTAAGTTCGGATACTTTGCAATGACATCAATCCATGTCAACTTAGGTATGCCTCTCTCTCTACAATTTGATTTGCTGGGACTATATCACTCTTATGAACAACTGTCAAAATCTGGAACAAAAAATGGTTTCACGGTTGAATATCCTAAATGATCCCGATTCCTTCCTGAATGGTGATCATGATACTCTATTACTTCCAATTTTTCACAAACAAACGTACACATCACCTTGCCCAGTACAAATATTGAGGCTGGTATCTCCACAACATAAAGATTTCAAAAATAGAGATTTTCTAGAGAAACAAAAAGATGACCATAATACTAAAGAAAAATAATTGAACAAAAAACAACCATGTGAGAGTGCTGCAAGAGCTTTAAGAAATATCGGGAAGGAACCTGTAGGGTATGTGCTTATGAGTTTGGAGGTCCCTATATTTTTTGGCAAGACCAAAGTCAATGGCGTAAACCTGCAATAATACTAAACATTCACTAAAACGGCTACGCAACCTCATGCATGAAGAAATCTTCCATGATCAATTAGTTAACAATTTAATGTTTGACGTCCCAAGTACATGAAAATGGAGTTTTACCTTCGAGTAACTGAAGAAAGAATACATAAATCAATAAATTTAAAAACTAAAGAATCCTAGCAACGAAATAAATTTAGAAGATGATAATATAGCCTCATACCGAGACAAGTGACAACAAAATGAAAGAGTGCATTCATCTCAACTCTAACTTGGAATTGTTTGTTGCCACCAGATTCTTACTAATTACTGAATGCTCTCTACTATGTAATGCTCATCATTCTCTCTACTTGATAACCACCTATAACAAGCTAACAAAGTCAACAAATTAAGCCTCCTTCCCTATAAATTTAAGGTCAGCTACGTGAATCCTTTAAATAAACTATATTTTAAGTAGTTACTATTAGTCTATGCAGGAGATATGTTTAGATGTTAAATGTGCAAAAAAAGGAAATGAGATTTCTACATGTACAGCATCCAAATTAGTAGCAGAACAAAGCTGGTTTAATTTCTCGTATAAAGCTGCTTTCTTTTGCTCTCTTCTATTCATCTTTCCTTCCTCTTCTCGTCTCTCTCTCTCTCTCTCATACACACTCACGGAAACACATAAACAATGGACTATATAACAGGATTTGGGGCTTTTTTAAAGGAAGAAAGAGTTCTCAAACAATCTATTATTTATTTGTTTGTTTCCTGCATGAGTAGTACCACAAGGGTCAAATGAAATTATGATGTGCAGCTATATAACAAGTGGGGATCAAGTTAACGAAGATTAAAAAATACACAAAAAGTTAGCAATGCAGCAAGTTAACAAGCATCGGCAGGAATTTACGTACTCATCCATAAACTTATATGCAAAACACTTGATAAACCACCTGGAGTGTGCTTATAAATCCTAACCATAGCACAAAGCCTTTTAACCATGGAAAGACATGCCTGATTTGCTTTGCGCCCTAAGCCCATCAAAAAGTTATCAGGCTTTATATCGCGGTGAAGAAATCCTCTTGAATGCATGTATTCCACTCTATTAATCTAAAGGGAATCACAAGTTACTTAATAGCAACTTAAAAACTAAAAGCTTTAGGATAGACTTCATTGAATTGTAAATACTCACTAATTGATCTGCAAGCATTAATACTGTTTTCAAGGAGAACTTCCTGTTGCAATAGTTGAAGAGATCTTCCAGACTTGGTCCAAGAAGGTCGATAACCATGACATTATACTCTCCCTCGTTTCCAAACCATTTCAGGTTGGGAATTCCCGCTACAAGAAGAGAAGCCAAAAGACATTGTGATTAATGAGTCAGAAAATGTGAACTAAATTTTGTATTCATAATTCCATAAAACAATGGATTTCTAAAATCCATCAGTTTATATTAACTATTATATGAAAAAATATTGAAATGGATCACCAAAAGGCTAAAACTCACCTAAAGGGATAAACAAAATAGAAAAGGATACTAGATCTCATATCTCATGAATTCCTATATCACTTAATGAACATTGCTAACTTTGCAATTCAACTTCTCATACCTGGTGTGCATACGTGTTGAGTGACTAAAAAGGGGTTAAATTGTAAGTTAGAACTTTGGAGCACTTATTTGCAATCTAAAGGTTCATCAAGTAGAACTACAACAAAATACAAGCAATGCCAATTTAGAAATAGTAAGGATAACAAAAATCGTAGAGTTAATCCATAAGATCATGTTATCTCCAAATATAATCATTTTAGATATATATGTTCAATTACTAACCAGGAATGAGGAATTGAAAAGGATGTTATCGTAGGAGTAGAGCAAGTTGGATGAAATGAAAGTGTTACATGAATCCTGGGTGGAAGGAAAATATCTACAAAGTTAAAACGCCAGTTTACAAAAGGGTGATTAGACTTGCTATATTTTATGGTACTGAATATTGAGTTGTTAAAAGACAAAATGTATATAAGACGGACGGGAATCCTAAGATGGATTGTGATAAAATGGATAACAACAGAAATAAGAATCTAGAAAGTTTTCAAATCTTTTCATTTTCTTTTTTCAATTTTTACGTGGAAGGGGAAGAGGAAGGAGAAGGCGCCACACTAGTGGAGGATAATGTTGAGCAAGAAGAAACTGTCAGTGTTGATGATGGTAGGGAATCAAATTCGCGATGATATGGGGTTCATTCTACTTCTAGTGGTAGATTGCAATTTTATATTGTGGTTACTAATTCGAGAACTTATTTTCTATATTATAGATTTATTTTACGTTTGTTTACAGGTAAGACTCTTAGTTTTATTAATTTATTTTAGTATACAACTTTAAGATAGTTTATGGTTTATTATGAGAATATATTTTTATTTTATATTCCTTTTATTTATTGTATTGGTTTGTCTATAGGCTCAAATTTTGTCTACACAGGCAAAACGCCTCGATATCCAATTGATCCTTTTTAAACATTGGGTAAAACGCACCAGAAGATGGAGTGTAGATCAAAACTAATGTCGCATGTGATGGTAGCAGTAGATCTAGTTGTTTTAGATCATCCAGCAGAGTTAGCAATGAAATGGACGAAGTCATAGATAATCCATGTAACCTACACAAAATTCGTTGAATATATAGGGTTAGTTTGTTGTTTTAAGGGAGGCGGCAACGTGGTAGGAACTCCTCTTCTAAAGGGGAGAAGTGTATTTGCATATAAGTCACCAATATTTTAATTTGATTTTCAAATTAATCTCCTCTTTCCAGGGGAAGCGCTGGATTTGGTCTTACCTTTTTAGACTGTAAAGCAATAAAAGCAAGGTATTAAGTAATTTTCAAATTGGTTTCAAAGAAATTATGTAATAACTGATGAACAAATGTCAGAAAGGCAGTGCTCAATTTGAAACTCTGAAATAGAAATTTCTGGAAACTGTCACTTAGAGCATTATATCATAGAAATTATATTCGATCAAAATGCATCATCTCCACTTGTTCACTGCTTCTTGTTTCTTTTTTACTTTTTCTGGAATGTAAATACATACTCATGAGAGAGAGGGAGAGACTCACATCCTCCTTGGAGAAGTACATAAATTTTTGATTCATAGTGAAGTTGAGGATGCTTGGTCTTCACAGATTCCTGGTGGTTGCAGTAGTTACAATAAAATTGTGTAAGAATCATAAAAATGTGCTGAAAAATAACATTAATTATATCGTCTTCCTCAAAACTATTAACTTGCGAATTACAAAAGGACCTAGTAGCATACAACGTTATACTTCAGTAAATCTTCACATAAAGTGCCATGACTGATCCTCTATATATATGAACAAATGCTAATTCAGTTTGTCGAGGAAAAATTGCTTTTAGTATTACATTAGCTAACACTTCAGTGTCTTGGTAAGCAAACTTGGTTAATTCTACTTGAACGGATCGAACTAAAAGAGTTTTGCAGTTCAATTTTCTTGTTTAGTCCACATTTTTCGGAACTCTCAATCTTGCTAATGTATATGAAACAACAGACAGCAATTAGCTTGCATCAGTCGTGAAGTGAATATTAATGAAACTATTTATTTCCGAATTATAGAATGACCCAGTAGCATACATCGTTATAAACAAATGCCATTTCAGTTTCTTCAAGAAAAAATTGCTTTTAGGATTTTATTAAAAAACACTTAGATCTCTTGGTTATTTCTACATGGAAAAGGATCTGAGTGAAAGAGTCCTGCAGTTCTATATTTCTTGTTTAGTCCACTTTATTTGGAATTCTCTATCTTGCTACTCATATGAGACAACAGACGGCACATAGCATTCAAAACCAATCATTCAGCATTAGGGATAACAGAATGATTAGCACGAATCTGTAAGCATTGCAGATCCATTTGAGGCATCCCAACTAGATTAAATTAACTGCCTAACAAAACAACAAGCAATGAAACGAAAGATGGATAAAGCCTTAAACCAAAAGACAAGTAAACCTCCAAAGACCATATAAGAGTGCTGCGAGAGCATGCAAAGGGTTTGGTTAAAATAGCTAGATTCCACCAAGTATGCAAATGGAACCTAACCATACATGTTCCATGATTATATCTTCTAAATTGTCCACACTAACAATCCATCCTTTCCCTCTAAAGGGTGATTATACTAAATAACCAAATATTATGAAAGTCGTTTTACAACAAAACTAGCCCATCAATTGATCCAACAATTACACTCAGAAATTCATAACCAAAAAAATTAAATAAAAGAACCATATTAAACATGTATACCAGCTTGATGGCAACTTCTTCTCCATTTTGAATATTGACACCTATATCAAGAGAGTAAACAGATTTATTCAAGATAATATGAGAAAAATCACCTCAAAGATAATCCACGAGAAAGAACAGATAAAAGGAAAAAAGGAACTGGTAAGTAAAACATCTAATTAAAAGTCTACCTAAATAGAGTTCGCCGAATGAACCGCTACCAATTTTCCGACCAAGCTTAAATTTGCCACCCACGACACGATCCATGATACTTAATTCAATAAAATTCGACAGCCACCACTCCTCAATGAAGACTTCTCCAAATTTCAAAAATACCCACGGCTTCCACAAGCCAAATTTCCAATTTCGACAGCAACCCAAAGCCCACCAGATAATTTCTATCAACTACGAAAACAGAATCAAGAAAATTTACCAAATTACTACCCACATAGAAATCAGTACCGAAAAATCGATCAAGAAAATTCTTTGATTCTTAAGCTACATCCTTGAAATAACAATCACTAAAAAGCTTAAGTCGAAACCCTAACTACGGGATCATCATAGATCCTCATAGATCAAATGAGATGAAAACAGAACAAAAGCAATCAATATATGAACAGATAATATTGAAAAGAATATTTAGCCTCCTTTACCGTATTATTTATATTATAATTTTTGGAATAAATTTTTATTTTTTTATTTATTTTGAAAAAATGTGGAGTTGGAAAGGGGAAAATTATTTTGAGTTTTTATTAAATATTATTTTATTAAAAAATGTACTATTAATAAAAAGAGAATAAAATAAATTATATTTTTAATAGAGCATCGAATGTCGAACCGTTCGATGAAAATAAAAGTACATCGAACCACATAAAGTTTTCTCATGAGCCGATCGTATCCACTGAGCAAATATAGATTTTAGGGTTGGACATAGTTCGGTTCGATTCTTTGCTATAATTAAATTTTTTAACAGATTTCTAATGGTCAATGATCGGTGGTTGTGGTTGGAGGTTATGGCTTCGATGGGCAGTTAGAGAGAGGAAGTCGGACTTAGCAGTCGACGACTTCGATTTGAGCATGTAGATGTGGGTTTTCAATTTATCAAATGATTTGGAGTCAATGACTCAGTGTTTACCGAATGAAAATGTGAAATTGAAAAGAGAAAGATAAAAACCTAAAAAAACCTAGATCTTGGCTAAGAATGAAATTAATAATTGGATCAAAATATTAAATCAAAAGATTCGATTGGATTGGGCTAGATATGCATGGACTTGATTTGGGAATTAGAACATTAATCAATGAATTATTTAATTTGCTAATTTGTTTAGAAAAAATAAAAAAATGAAAATTAATTAAATATAAAAAATTTAAAAAATTATTTGAATTTGATTTTTATTCGATTCTTCGGTTCTGGGTCTAGAACCGAGAATCGAACCGAACACATCGATTATCGATTCAGATACCATTTCGGATATTTAATTTACGAAAAACCACTCGATTTGGTTCGGTTCGAGTCGAAATTTTGTCCAGCCCTAATAGATTCGATCAAAATTTGCTTTTTTGTAGTACCAAAGCCAAAAGGAGACTTAATTGCTTTTTGTTCAATGTTTTTCCGAAATGAGAGAATTGTAAAACCATGTTAAATTAAAATTAAAAAAATGGGGAAATACAGATGATTGAGGGATTAGGGAGAGGAGACAGCAAAAAGCAAAAATGATAAGAGAGAGATTAGCGAAAGAAAGTAGGTTTAAAAGTATTTCTTTCATTTAAAACGTGATTAAAAATTATGTAATTGATTTTATTACTAGAAATCAAGTTCGAGTAAATAAAAAAAATTATGATCGAAATAAAAGTTTAAAAAATGAAAAATGCTGAAAATTGGATTAAAAATTATTGTGAAATATTCTACTATCAATTTAGTTAGAAAATCATGTACATTTTTTCGTAGTATAGACATGTCTTTTGAGTAATGTGAAAAATGTCTTAATCAACTTGGTAATCCATAAAAAGTTGACACAAAAAAGTTGGATAAAGTGATTTTAAACAAATTTTTAAATAACACACTCATTGCCCCCATTTTAACCCCACATGTCGACCAATAGAACCTAAGTCCCATACCTCGTCGAAACGAGGCATCGTAGAACGTGAATTTCTCTGGTCAAATATTCATCTCTAATCTTAGATACAAGTTTTTTAATTTGTCGCAATGTAGAAAATCCATGAAATGCATTTGAGATATTGTAAGTTGTTAATTGAAAATATAATACTAATAGTAATTATTAAGCTCTTATTTCGCAGAAATTAAAACTTAGATTCTAAATTAAAATTAATAATTAATCTTAATTACACATTTTATGATATATAATTTTTTAACTATACATTTCATCAATTTTTATCAAAATTTACTAAAAAATTGATTTAAATCTCCACCAATAAGAAGTTAATTACTAAAATTATAATGTGACAAAAATAAATAATGAATCAATAAATAAACAAAAATAAAATTTAAATTTCATAAAGTAAATTATAAGTTAATTTTTAGATTTGTCAAACATAGGCTTGTTACTTGCCCAACCCTTCAAGAAAATAAAATAAATATTTTTAGAGTTATAAATTGTCCAAAATCTGACCACATCAAACACCCACCGCCACATTAAACGCTGATGATTCAAACTTCCAGGTAGATAGGGGGAGAGAGAAACCGAAAGAGGATGTCGTAAATCTCGTCGTCATTAATTTTAGGGTTTCTCTTGTGGATTGATCGATTTTTGGTAAAGCTGAATCCCCTCAAAATTTGATACTTGAGTAAAAACCTCAAATGCATATACCAGAATTCTAATTATTTATTCCAATCGCTATTCCATTACATGCCTAAACCGTGTATCGTGTTCCCATGGATGAGGATATTTGGATGTAAATATCGGTTACTTTTTGTATTGAAAATCGGTGTAAGCAGTGTAATTTGTTGATGGATTACCTTATGAGACTTTTTTTTTTGTAATTTCTGTTTCTCGTTATTCAAAAATTTAAAGTTTATTCGCTAATTATGCAGTTATTATTGTTAGTTCATGGAATACATTTAGTGAGTTTCTGGTTCAGTACCATTGCACTATAATAGAAGTTACTCTCTGCTTTTTGGAAATTTGTTGGCTGAATGTTTGGCTTTCCTTTACTTTTAAAAACCCGGCGTGTTGATAGAGCAGGATTATTCGAAATCTCCCTAAAGTTGCATTTCAATGACTTTAAGCCTTGTGAATAATGGAAGGTCAAATTTTGTAATTGCAGTTGGCATTTTCGTGAGAGCATATATGATTGAGATCAATGGAAGAAGAGGAGGAAGATACGGTTTTGCTCAGCACTTTAGGTGTTACGTCTGCAAATCCTGAAGACATTGAACGTGACATTTTAGAAAAGGTCATGCTCAGCCTTGTTTCCTTTGTCTTCGCCTAATTTATTGCACGTAATTTGTTACATGCCAACTCGAGGTGGATGAGCTCCCGTAGTTTCATTTTCTTTAATTTTTAGATGGATCGGTTCTATTAGCTGCTAATCACTCTTTTGTAGTCATTTTTAACAAGTTGACTATTTTTTAACCCTGTGATCTTGATCAAGTCTGGCTGGAAATGTGTTTTGGCATCACGAAGGTGCATGTTAGGTTATTATATGATCACTATATTTCAGTCACTTTGTATAAGAATGTCCGAGCAGACCTTTCTCACGTGTTTAAAGTTATGCATGAAGTTTGCATGCTTGGTGGTTTGTGTAACAGTTAATTTGATGGCAGGCAGGAAAAAATGCTGAAGACAATAGTGAAGCTGGAAGGGATGGAGATGAGGAGCTTCACAATCAAACCAAAAGCAACAAAATGCTATCTACTGTTCATGAAAATTTGTACAACAAATTGAGAGCTGTTGAAATTGAAATAAATGCTGTTACATCTGCTGTTAAACAATTAGAGAGCATCAAAAGACATGATGATATTTTTACTGAAGGCGACGATGAAAGGGAGCAGGGAACTGCAGATATTGAAAAAGATGATCTTTGGGCATCTCCAAATGATGTGACCCTTCAGCATGCTCTTGCTGCAGATCGATTAAAAAGCCTGATAAAAACAAAGGCTCAACTTGAGAAAGAAATTTTGGATTCTTCCAATGACATTAAGGATAACAAGTTGTTAAGATATCTTGTTAAGGAAGAGCCTAAAACCAAACGAAAGTTGAAAGAGATTGCGAAAACAAGCAAGAAAAATAACAAGAACAAAAGAGTGAAAACAGTTTCATTTATTGAAGATGATGATTTTGATGCTGTTCTAAATGTGGCCTCTACAGGGTTTGTGGAAACAGTGAGTGATTTTATTGTGGTTATTACTACTATGCATAAACATATCTGTGTGATACTTCTATTGTTATTAGTGTAGCTTAATCGGGAAGTTGGATATCGGGGCTAATGGTACATTATTTCTCTTAGGAAAGGGATGAGTTAGTTCGTAAAGGAGTTTTAACTCCGTTTCACAAGCTTCAAGGCTTTGAACGCCGTATAGAGGAACCAGAATCATCCAATAGGCACAGAGTAGCCGAAGATGTAAAAAACAATAACAGTCTTGCTTCATCTAGTATAGGTAGAGCTCTTCAGTCTATGTCAGAGGCTGCACAAGCTCGCCCCACAACCAAGTTGCTTGACCTAGAATCAGTGCCAAAACTTGAGGCTCCCACCCATCCTTTCCAAAGGCTAAAAGCTCCCTTGAAGATCTCTCAGTCCCTAGAAACTGAGACAGTGAAGGATAAAGACAGCAAAAGAAAGAAGAAAAGACCATTGCCAGCAAAGAAGTGGCGAAGGCTAGCTTCTCGAGAGGAAAATGAAGAAGCTGGTACGTCAACGCTGTTAAGCATTTGCAATTTGTTTTCTGTAGCCTGCTTAAATTCTTGGAAAGACAGAATAAAAGATTTATGTTGATTTCAGTATACTTTGTCGTTGCACACCTTTACAAATATGCTACTCATAGCACTTGAAAACCTAAGGATGATGCAAGGTTATGTCAACACCTGCCAGCTGCAGCTGGGATTTGAAAAATAAAATCACGGGAAATTTGGCCCCAATTTCTTTAACATGCATTCTTTTTCAGGCCTTTATATGTTTGAATTTTCAAAAATTTATTGGAATAATTCTATTTGTTTTGGCCTTCTATTTCTCTTATTATGCGTCAACCCCCCCAGTTATGAAGAAGACGATTTGGAAGATATCGAAGATGTGGAGAATGAAGGACCTTCATTTGTGACGCTTGAAGGGGGACTGAGAATCCCAGAAACAATTTTTAGTAAGCTTTTTGACTATCAGAGGGTTGGTGTACAGTGGTTATGGGAACTACATTGTCAAAGAGCAGGCGGAATAATTGGAGATGAGATGGGTCTTGGTAAAACCATCCAGGTTTTAGCTTTCCTTGGATCATTGCATTTCAGTAGTATGTACAAACCAAGCATTGTTATTTGTCCTGTTACCCTCTTGCGGCAGTGGAAGAGAGAAGCTATGAAATGGTATCCAAGATTTCATGTAGAGATATTACATGACTCTGCCCAGGAAATGACCACTAGGAAAAAGCTTTCAAAATCAAAGGAAAGCGATAATGAAAGTGATGAATTGCTTGACAGTGATAGTGAAGGAAAATTACCTTCTAAAAGTACCAAAAGATGGGATGCTCTGATATATCGTGTTTTGACATCAGAATCTGGTCTGCTGATGACAACTTATGAACAACTTCGGTTACTAGGTGATAAATTGCTTGATATTGAATGGGGATATGCCATTTTAGATGAAGGACATCGGATTCGAAATCCAAATGCTGACATCACCCTTGTTTGCAAACAGTTGCAAACTGTTCATCGTGTAATAATGACGGGTGCACCTATTCAGAACAAACTGTCTGAATTGTGGTCCTTGTTTGATTTTGTCTTCCCTGGAAAGCTTGGTGTTTTACCCGTTTTTGAGGCTGAATTTGCTGTTCCCATATCTGTTGGTGGTTATGCTAATGCAACTCCTTTACAAGTTTCCACTGCTTACAGGTGTGAACGTTGATGTTTTAGATAATCTCATTTGTTTCCTGATTATAGAAAAATTATGTGGAAGTCAAGTTGGGGGGAGGGAATGACGGTATTCTGCCCGGTTCAATATCCTTCAGCGTTTGTATTATATTGTTCCATTATTAAATTGGCAATGATAAGTTATAGGTACAGAAAATAATGCATAAATAGAAAAGACGAACCTGAAATGGGAACATAAAGAGTTGAAATTGGCTGGAAGAAATAGAAAAAGTTAATAAAGATGAAAAGAAGCCTGCATTAACAACCCAAGGATTTTGCATGTGATATTCCATTCCTACTTGATGCACTTCAAGCAAGTCTTCTTCGATATTGTCATAGTGGAAGATATTATTCTTGAAAGTATGTCAGTAAGATTATTTTGTCCTTCACTTTCCCCTACTAAACCCAGATTTTTGCAGATGTGCTGTTGTTCTACGTGACTTGATCATGCCTTACCTCCTCCGGCGGATGAAGGCTGATGTGAATGCTCATCTTCCAAAGAAGACTGAACATGTCCTCTTTTGCAGTCTCACTCCAGGGCAGCGATCTGTATATCGTGCTTTTCTTGCTAGCTCCGAGGTTGAACAAATTTTTGATGGAAACAGGAACTCTCTGTATGGAATTGATGTGATGCGTAAGATTTGCAACCATCCTGATCTACTTGAGAGAGAACATTCTCAAGGGAATCCAGACTACGGAAATCCTGAACGTAGTGGAAAAATGAAAGTTGTTGCCCAAGTGCTTAAGGTGTGGAATGAGCAGGGACACCGTGTTCTTCTTTTTTCACAAACTCAACAGATGCTTGACATTCTTGAGAATTTTTTGATTGCTGGTGGCTATAATTACAGGCGAATGGATGGTCTCACTCCTGTAAAACATAGAATGGCTCTGATAGATGAATTTAACAATTCTGCGGATGTGTTCATTTTTATTTTGACGACCAAGGTTGGTGGCCTGGGAACAAACTTGACTGGTGCCAACAGGGTGATCATTTTTGACCCTGACTGGAACCCCTCGACTGATATGCAGGTCTGTTTTGTTTGATCGATTTAACAAATTTCTCCAGATGAATTTCGATTGCTTATCATGAGTTTCAGAACTTTGAGACTCAAATAACATCATCCAATTTTTGTAAATTTTACAAAAACTGTATCTGTTCCTTCTCTTACCTTCTTCTTTGGGTTCGGGATGGGATGGAATTATCTCTCACTTGTGACATGATTTTTTGCCACTGAATTTGTTGAGGCTGTATTCAAATGCTTTTATCCGGTGATATCCTTATTAAGTTATTATGATACTACATTGCTTATAATAGCAGTTGTTTAAGACAGGCCCGGGAGCGTGCTTGGCGTATTGGTCAAAGAAAGGACGTTACAGTATATAGATTGATTACTCGTGGAACAATTGAAGAGAAGGTGTATCACAGGCAGATCTACAAACATTTTCTTACCAATAAAATATTGAAGAATCCACGGCAGAGAAGATTTTTCAAAGCTCGTGATATGAAGGATCTTTTCACGTTAAATGAGGATGAAAATGGTCTCTCTACAGAAACATCTAGTATTTTTGGTCAGTTGTTGGAAGAAGTAGATGTTGTGGGGGCCCATAAAAATAAACAGGATAAGCCAGATTCTGAGAAAGCCTCCAAATCAGATCGTAATGGTTCCACAACTGACTTGGGGCATAATTCAGAGGCTAATGGTGAAGAAACAGTTGGTCCTGGTGATGTAGATGAAGATACAAGCTTTCTGCAGAGTCTTTTTGATGCTCATGGGATTCACGTACTTTCCTAATTGCTTTGTCATTTAATTTTTTTGAATATAAATGTTGTAGCGAGTTTTTTTGTGGAATCCCGTTTTAGTTGGCTTACTTGGTAGCGAAATGGGCATAAAACGATATTCTTAGCTAGCTGGTACTGATAAGTGATAACTACACTATATGTTCTCGGGTTTTTTACATTTGTTTATTGCCTTTTGTATGTCATGAAAACTATATGGAGTTGAGGCCACATAGAATTTCTCTAATGTAAGATCAACTGTCTTACTGGTCACTAGACCTAAAAATGAGCGTCTGTTTGAAATAATTTGTTTTTCTTTCTCTCTTAACAAGAGAACTTTCTTTCTCACTTTCGTGTTTTATTCCTTCCATTTCCTCTCCTCACTATATATATTCCAAGATTATTCTTAGAGAATAAAGAATTCAATACAAACCATTGCTGGTTATATTAATACTTTTGCTTCTTACTCGTCATTTTGTTCCCCGTCTCCACGGGATGCATATGTAACTTTTCTGCTTTGGTTGTGTTTTTCTTATCCAGAGTGCTGTGAACCACGACGCTATCTTGAATGCTCATGATGAAGACAAGACAAAGCTTGAGGAAGAAGCTTCCCAAGTTGCACAGAGAGCTGCTGAAGCACTGCGCCATTCACGAATACTTAGAAACCAAGAAAGTATAACTGTTCCAACCTGGACCGGAAAATCGGGTGCTGCTGGTGCACCATCATCTGTCAGAAGGAAATTTGGGTCAACTGTTAATTCCCGATTATTAACCAATTCAAGGCCATTGGAAGACGTACCAAATAATGAAGCCAGCAGGCAATACCAGATTACTGCTGGGGCATCATCAGGTAAAGCATTGTCCTCAGCCGAGTTGCTGTCTAAGATTAGAGGAAACCAAGAAACAGCCGTTAGTGATGGGCTTGAGCATCAGTTTGGCATGGCTTCAACTTCTGGCGGCCATGAAAGATCTACAAGTAACGGGCCTTCTAGATCATCGAACACCTTCGGATCTCAGCCAGAAGTATTGATTCGTCAAATTTGTACATTTATCCAACGGAAAGGTGGAAGCACAGATTCAGTCAGCATTGTCGAGCATTTCAAAGACAGGATACCATCAAAAGATCTACCACTGTTTAAGAATCTTTTAAAGGAGATAGCTAATTTAAACAAAAACCCAAACGGTTCCTTTTGGGTTCTGAAGCCAGAGTACCAGGAGCAGTAAACATTCAAGTAAGCATTTTTTTCCCCTTCTCTAATTGTAGAACATGAGGTGCTGTCGTAATTATTTTTCACAACTATCCCTTAACCAGAAGATGTGCTGTACTGTGCTGTACAGAGTAAATTTTGCATGCTTTCAGTACAATTAGTGTTTTGTATTTTGAGAAGATTTAGAATAGTTGAAAACCTTTTCCTGAGATGTGCTACATACAAGTTTGATATCTACGAGAAGCCCCTTGCATTTTGCAATTATTCGACTCGTGTTTCTGCCAGTGTCTTCAGTACAATATTGAAGATATTGATAATGTTGTGCAATCACCTCTGAAGCGCAAATGGTATTTCCTTCTCTTGCAAATTGTGGTACCATGACTTTGTTTGAAGGGCAAGATCAAGAATGGTCTTTTAACTGTCTATTTTACCCTTTTTGACATAGAAGCATTGGGTCAGTTCAACCCTCAACTCAACGATCTGTGTATGGGTATGTTCTTCCCTGTTGTGTTTATTTGTCTTCTTATACATACAAAAATTCATAATTATAACTTTATGAATTTATTTTTAGATTCTTCCTTTCAAGCTTGTTGGTCATTAATGATGAAAAATGGATTATATGAATGATTGGAGAGGGAAATTTTCTACTATGATTCCAAGGTGATACTGAGCTGTGCATTCGATTTATATACACATGGACCAACAATGAAAATTATGAAAGGTTAAAAATCTTGTCCATTCTTAAATTTACAGACATGCGCGCTTGAAAATGGTCTTTAACTTTTAAATTTTTAGTGTAAATTGTACGTGAGGTCTCGAACTTTTGAAGGTTGTGATGATGGGATCTTGATTATTATTTTATTTATTTATTTATTTTTTTAACACCTGGAGTTCTAACCCTTTCAAGCATCTGCACCAAAGATCATTTTTACGGAAATGGTCAGACGGTTAAAGAGTCATTTTTTTAGTAAAAAATGAAGATTTTAACCCCTAGTTTGATTTAAAATAAATAAAAAGAAAGAACAAAAACAAAGGGGGGAAAAAGACACGCCCCCACGCAATCCACTCCTTTCCTGGTTAACAAGGGAGGTTTTCTTATGGTTTTTCTAATATTCCTTCCGTTTCATTTATATAGGTTCACTTTCCTTATTTTCTTATTTCTATTATATAGTCTTATTTATTTATTAATAATTCTTTGTTTTGTTTATTTATCAATATATCATTATTTGTTTACTACTCTCAATAATAATTTAGTACTAGATATTGATAATTAAATAAGGGTAAATTATTAAAGTTTTTAGCAAAATTTGTTTTTCAATAACATTAGATAAAATTTCTTAATCCGTGTGAAAAACAAAATAAGTTTATATAAATGGGACGAAGGGA
>CAIGRP010012616.1:0-12616 GCA_903798385.1 Fraxinus cuspidata
ATTTTAACAATGTTCAATAAACGTTGTAAAAAATGAAACTTTTCGCGATATTCAAAAAACGTTGCAACTAAATGAACGTTATAAAATGCTATATATTAAGAGTTTCAGCAATACACATTGAACGTTGTTATAGACGTTGTTATAGAACCAGATATTAACAACGTTCAATAAACGTTCTAAAAAATAGAACTTTCGCAACAGTCAATGAACATTGCAAAATGCAACATTAGTAACGTTCATTTAAAAAATATTGCCAAAACTCAACTATGTTAACCAATGTCAACATTCACTTGCTAGAATGTTGCAAAAGTCCATTTTTATTTTAGTGACTTGGTAACCTTTATCCAACAATTTATGCAACTGTATCTTTAATTCTTGTAGTTTTTTCGGCGCCATCTTATATTGAGCTTTAGACATTGGCACCGATCCAATACGAGATCAATTGTAAACTCCATTTGCCTAGTAGGTGGTGCATCAATAGGTCATCAAGGAATACATCAATAAGACCTCATTCAATCGGTGCATTATTAATAGTGAGCTCCGATTGTTGAGTTCCATATATACTCATTAAAAATCCCTAGCAAGATTTCTTCTTTAACATCTTTTTTGCCATCATGGCTGACACGAGGTGAGGTAAAGACTTAACTCGTGCAGTGAAAAATCTAAACTCTACTTTCCCAGGCTTTTGAAAAATTGCTTCATTTTTTAAACATCAAATGGTTGCGTGGTTGCTATCCAATCTGCCCATTCCTAGAATAACATCAAAGTCTTTCATGTCTAGAAGACATAAATCATCTTTTAATTCTTTTCCATCAATTTCTAATTTTACTGTCCTAACGATTTGATTGGTGTACAAAATTTTACCCCGATAGGATGGTAACTTCTAGAACACTATTTGATTTTTCAAATGTAGTACATGATTTAGCAATAAATACAGTAGAGATATAGCTCTTGAGTCTATAAGAACATATGCATAAAGTTCAAATATTGATAGAATACTTACCATTATATTCGGATCCTCTGTTGTCTTTTTCCTAGGTTAAAGAAAAGACTTTGGCTTCACTTTCTTGCCCTGCTCATAGACTTTCTTAGGTGGGTATGCCTTGCGGTCTGAGGTGAAATGATATTCTTTGCCACATCGATAGCACACATTTTTCCTTTACAAGTACTACCCCCCATGAGTCTTGTTGCATTTAGGGCATGATGGAGTAACTTTATTTGGTTTGTTTGATCTTGATCCCAATTTTCTGTTGGAAATTTTTAATTTGTCCAAATCCTTTCTTTCTATTCAACCCATTCCACTTTCGTTTCACATGTGATTCATTACCTTGCTCAGTCATTCAATTCATTTCTAGACTATCAGAAAATGACTGAGCCTATTGAAGCACTTTACTGTAGGTTACTGCATGGTGAGATGCCATAAGTCCTCCAATCTCTGGATGCAACCCTAATTCTAACCTCCTAACATTCTTTGGCTAGATGTCCATAACATACCTAGAAAGTTGTGCATGCCATATGTTGGTAGATCCATTCCAGTCCTTTTAACTACTCATCGGTTGCCAAAGGGTCTACTTTGCCATCAAAAGAATGAGGCTTGAAATGGTGAAACTGCTCTACAATTGAACACATGTCATTGGGATTTATCGATCTATTCTGAAGAGGCCTTGGTGTTTGATGCCTGATAAGGTAGCTCACTAGTCTTATTAGATCCTTGAAAATAGCTACTTGGTCATGTTGTCCTTCCATTTTCTTTAAATCAACATAATTAAATTTTGTCTTAAAAATATCGGACAACACAGTAGCTCAATATTTTCAAAAGGAATGTGCAATTTTATTAATAAAACTTCTTGAAATCAAGATGTACAATATTTTAAATAATTTAAATCTCAATAACACGAAGGGAAATATCACATAACCAATGAAATCAAAATCTAAGTTTCTAATCCCCTATGAATTGTGTGAATCTTCTTTGGTCAAGCTTCGTCATTTGAGGAGTCTTCTGTCTCAAGCCCAGACTCTATGTCCGTCTCAACTAGTGGCTCAATTTCAGGCTCAAGATCTCTCTCAAACTCAAACTCAAACTCAAACTCAAAGAGGGCTTGTGATGATAAATTTAGTTCTACTCGAGAAAAGTTATTTTATGAATTAGAAACATTGATCTTTATATCCGAATGCGTGTTTTCTTCTTACAAACTTGTTATTGAAATGAATCAGTGTAATAAGATTCGAGGTCCTAGGATTTCTTAATTACTTGAGTTTAATAAGCACTTCTAATTAATTAGTTAGTTTATATAAAACATGAATCTCAATCAATCTTGCTATTCTATTAAAGTTAGGTTTAATTAAAAACTATATTAAATATTAATTTCTTGTAGAATCGATTTCTTACTCATTCTTTATTATTTGACTCTAATACATTACTTACCGAATTTTAGTGATCAAGTTTTTTATGTCATTGCCGGGATTGTATTTATTTATTTATTTTAGTTCATTCTAACTTTAATTTGAATTTATTTTTCCTTTTATTTTTCTATTTATCTTTTCTATTTTGCAATCGATCTACTCTTTTCTTGGGTTTTATTGTCTAGAAAGAAGCAAAGCAAAAGGTCGAAAAAAATCAAGACGTGGAACCTTGAATTTGATGAAAAGAACATGACTATATGGGATCTCATTGTCCTTTTAACATTTTAAAACAAAGTATAATGCACTTATCGAAGTTGACGAGGATGATGTGCCTTGGGAGTATTATAGGGATTATTAGGATTTCAAGTACAGCGTATTAACAAAGTTAATAAATATGACAAGCCCTTAGGAGTAATACAGGGATTTTTGGGCTTCACAATACATTATAAAAAAATCAAATCTTTCCAAGATGGTACACATGTATAAACTGATGAAGACAGCGTGACTATGGGTAGGGATGACAAAAAAATCCGACAAACCCGATACCAGTAGGGCCATGCCCGAACAGGGCGGGAAGTACCTGCTTAGTCGGGTATTCGGGTCGGGAACGGGGTGGGTACGGTTAACGGGTACCCCGCCATGCCACGTTTAATTTTATTTTTATTTTTTTAGAATTCAATACTTTAAATAGAAAATTTCACGAAATTTCATTAGTTCTATTAGAAAATGGCAACTAAGATTATCTTAAAAATATGACAAACAATAAAAACCTTAGTTTACCAAATATATATGAATAATTTAAGTTTTAAAAATAAATAAAAAATTTAAAATATATTATTGTCTCACTTTAATTAATGGAGACAATAAAATGCATTATCAAATAATTTAAAAATAATTAAACCGAGTAATAAATGGGGCAAGGGCCCCGCCTTGCCCCTGCCCCGCCATAAACGAGTAAAGGGGCAGGGACGAGGCGGAAAGTTACCTAGTGGGGGAGGTTGCTCCGACCCCAACGTGACCCGCCCTGCCACGTTGCTATCCCTAACTATAGAGTATTTCTTCACCATGCTGAGGATGGAAACCCATATGATGAACACATTGAAAGAAGCTTTAATCAAACTATCGGATACTACATCTCAATTCAGGCATAGAGCAGAATAAAAAGATAAACCGGAAATTCTCATTTTTCCTCTGATTGCCATGCTTACTACATTTTCTGTCATCAGTTCCATAAGCCAAGCTATTAGCAATCCATCGTTTATGACAACCTCCTTGTCATCATTTTCCTTAATTAGTTTTGTTGGAATCACAACCTCAACGATATGATGTTCTAGTCCAAGACTATTAATAAGGGGAAAAACCTGAGATTCCCAAAGGAAATAATTTGACGTAATGAGTTTGGTTAGTGGAGGATCCATGATATTAAGTCAACTAGGGCGGATGTTGACTACTGTAATAATAAGATTGTTTATTATTATTTAATTAAATAAAGTTATAAAAATTTCAATCTTTATATAAATACATTAAAACATAAAAAAAAGTCATATACAATTGAAAATATAATCCAATACAACCTAAAATAATAAGAAAAAAAATACAATTTTCAATCATATATGTACGGTCAAGTTTCAAGTTTTTTACGAACTAAAACGAAACAGTTTTGTACGTAAAACATGATTAAATGTAAAGACAAGCTTTGAGTTTAAGCGAAGGTTATGCAAGATTTTAAAAATAATAATTTTTAGAACTAAAATTATTTTTGACAAGAATAAAAAAAAAAAAGAAGAAGAAGAATTTTTCGAACTTTTAAAAGAGTAAAGAACAACATTTAGATTGTCCAAATTTGAATTTTATAAAATTAATTTATAAAACTTAACAATAAAAGTATATATATCATAGACTAATAATTTGAGTCAATAAATTTTTTAAAGAATTATTTCAAAGACGAAAACTAATATTATATAATTATTTAGTTATTATTTATTTCATTGAAAAATTAAACAAAAAGTAGAAAAGTAATTTGAGTCAATAAATTTTTTTAAGACATTATTTTGAAAATGAAAACTAATAATACATAATTGTTTAGTCATTACTTAATGTATTGAAAAATTAAACAAAAAAGTAGAAAAGAATAGAATCAAACCCTATACCTCTAATGCACAAGATGACCCTTCTACCATACAAGTTGTACATCTTTTTGTTGAACGTTGGTACAATTATTAATTAATATTTAGTTTTTATTTACCATGTTTAAAAATTAAAAGAGAGAATGTTGTTAAAAGGAAATTGAACCAATGTATCTTATGTGGAAAGGCAGACACTCTTCCAAATGATCTACGCACCATTTCAATGGAACTGTATAATAACATATATATAATTATTTTTATAATTCTTAATTAATTTTTTTTCTCGACGGATCCAACACGATCAGCCGCCCCGACTCGCCAAGTGGTGGATCCGCCCTTGAGTTCGATAGAGATTAGGCGACACAATAGAGAAAGTTTTAAATGGTAAGTTTAGGCTCAAATATTTAAACCATGGTGGCTCTAATACCATAAAGAAAGCAGAGAGCGACACACAGATAAAATAGAAATTATTAGGGTAAATAGCACAAAACTTTCATATTTTTCATTGTTATTGTGCAAAACGTTTCTATCTCTCATTTTTTGAGATTTAAACCCTTAATTACACATTTGATTGCGCAATACGTCTTTTCTTCCATTTTTATCCAAATTTGTCGTTAAATGAATGCGTGAAATCATATTTTTAATTGAAGGGTATTGTTGTCTTAAAAATATTTAACTCTTTGTTTTGGAAGAGTTGCAGTTAGGGTTCCAATAAAAAACAAAAGTTAAATAAAAAATCAAAACAAAATACAAAATACTGTTACTCACCCCACTCTCTCCCAAAAGTAGGTACCACCACTATCATCAGAGGAATCCATCGCGGCTACATCTATTTTTACAAAGGTAGTTGATTTTCAGGCGCGGTTGAGTTTCAATCTTGTTGATGAATGAAGTTGCTTCATCAAAAGGCCTTGATAGATCCAACTTAACCAATATTTTACAATAGGTTTCCTAGGGAAAGAGGGGTCAATTCTTCATACAACTTCTTGAATGAGAAACTAAAAGTTCAAGAATGAGATTAAGGGCAAAAAATGAAATAAAATAAAAACTGTTTTGTCAGAGCGATGGACCATAAATTCGTATCAACCCCAAAGCACGTAGAAGCTCAGTCTCTATTACAGAAGTCATTTTATCTCCTGATTTCATTCAGCATGTAAAGTGGTAGTGGTGCCTACTTTTGGGGGTGGTATAGAGTTGGTGAGGAAGGTGACCAGTACTTTTGTTTTTCATAAGGACTCCAGCTGCAATTCTCCTTAAATAAAGAGTTGAATATTGTAAGACAAAAATCAGTTGTGCTGTGTGTACAAGGTGCCCCCACCGATACCTAGGGGGGGATTTTTTTTTTTTTGGCAATTTTTTATTACCATGGGTCCCATAGGTGGCCCACCCCTGAGTGTGTGTAAAACATCTGTGTAACCAATTTCTGTTTTGACAAAAATAGTCTTCCATTTTAAAAAAATGACTCCATGAGTTCACTTAACGACAAATTTAAATGGAAATGGACGGAATGATGTTTCATTCAATCAAATGTGTAGTTAAAGGTGAAAATGTTAAAAAAATGGAAGGTATGAACGTTTTGCACAATAACAGACAAAAGTAGTGACGTTTCGTGCTATATACCCAAATTATTATTTTCCCTATGTTGATTTAGCTGTGAAACCTACAGAATTTATTCAAGTAATGAACCGTTATATGGTATTGAAAAACAAAAAGACACGCAGGTGAAATATTAACTCTTCATTGAAAGTTGGGAATGTGAATAACAACACTGATCTTCTAGCCATTGAGTGTTGGCAGGATTATTAAAACTGATGCCAATGAATAAAGACAATTAAAGAAGTTTAACTAATACCTTGAAATGGATTTTCAGTCATTATTCTTATCATCTACAAATGCAAAATTTAGATTCCAAAAATTTCAACAGTCCAAAACTTGCATTTCGGTACTGAAACTTTGAAACCGAAAATTCTGGTCCACTTAATTTCCTAATTTTGCAGCCCTTTCTGGTATTATGGTTTTTATGGACATCAAGAATGCATCCAAGCACAATAGGGTCAAGATGAGTGTTATTAGGCTAATAAAAAGAACTGATTATCTTATTGATAACTACAGAATATGAGCAAAAATGGACTCTAATGCAGCTTACTTGCTAACCCTACACAAAAATATAGGTCCATGGCCGTTGCAATGGGACCTTGATCTCATCTAATACATAAGAGGAAAAATGGTACCCATGTATGGAGGCAGTGGCAGTCAGCACCCGATGAGCACCGACAGCCACGCATGCAGTCTCGCCGATAGTAGATTTTTTTGTCGTTTCTAATTCTTTTCTCTAGACAAAAGCCCCAGTATGTCTATTGCTATTCTTGAATTGAATTTTTTTTCTTATTAAATGTAGTTGAACAAATGAAATTGAAATCAAGCTTGAAGATTTCTTCCTAGAACCTTCAATCTTGCCCGCCGACTCATTCTTCTCTTTCTTCTTCATTCAATTTTTTTCCATTCTTTAGTTTTCTTTTCTTTCTTCTCATTTTCTCTTGCTCCCGCATTGGCTCTCTGAACAGTTCTTCAGGCAATGTATTGACTTAAAACAATTAGTAATGGTGGGCCCCACTACCTTCTTTTATTATGTCAATACCCCAAAATCTTCTTCATATATAATAACTAACCCATACATTTTTAGAATTGCAACATAGCCCACAAGAATATCACTAACTCATTTAAATGGAACAAGGTAACCCCAAGGATAATATTGACCTCAAAATTCAGCCAACGAACCCCAATTACCTCCCCATCCACCTGAGCTTCGCCTGCACACTGAAGCACACCATTAAGGTGCAAAAGGTCAGTGGCCGAAAAAAAGATTCGATGATCGTTTGTACGTCGACGATGAAGTCAATTGCACAGATGATGAAAATGTATGGAAGACGAGTTCACTTGATTCAATCGATCCAATCCAATCAGTATAATCAATCGAGATGTCGAGTCGACCAACGTGGGACCCTTTTCGCCACATGCATGCCATGTAATTAATATGAATATCAGGTAACTAGGAAACCTAATATAAACACTCCCACATAATTAGTATCTTTTCTCTTCTAATCAGTCCATCATCAAGTGTAATCCTATTCAAGAAAGGTGTTCACATCACCTTTGTTGTGATCCTTGGAGTGTAAAAAAAAAAAAAAGAATTGAATGGTTGGAAGCTTAATACAAATCATGGAATTCATGGAAAAAGTGTTCAATGTGTGAGGTAACCTTACAAAACTTTTTTTCCTATTTTTTCGCTTCATATTCTCTAAATAAATCACTATTTCAAAACTCATTTTTCCCAAAAATTCAAACATGGACTAAATTGTAACAAAGAATTTATAGTTACCTTTGTAGCACATATTTCTCATTCTTCATTTGTATCAACTAAAGTACTAGTGTTCTACCAACAAGTCTTTTAGAATATTCTCCTTCGCGCAACTACATCTTAGAATCTAGAAAGGACTGAATCTAAAAAAGTGTTGGGAAGAAGACGCGCTAAAATGTGAAAGCGTGTGCAAGAGAGGGAGCGACTATTGCTATGTTGTCTAGGTGTGTGCCGGTTATCCGTCCAATGTCTTGTGAGGATCAAGGGCCCAAGCCCAACAAATTAGTCCAATTGAGAATGTTCATTGGTAATTATGATTGACAACGGGAATTAAATAACAATTTTAATTGAAGTCATATATATACACACACACACACAAACTAAGATATCATGCACATTGTCTTTTGGGGAGGGACAAGTTTGTGCGAGCTTTATAGCTGGCACAGTTGTGATTAGAACTTTTTATCTTTGCAGTCCATGGAGTTAAGTAACATTTTTTTTCCTTTATCCAACTGTTAAAGAGGCATCAATCTGCGAACATTAGCAAATTTTGATGAGATCTTTTATGTTGAGTAGTATTGCCAAGAACTATTTTGAGATGGTTGTAATTGGATAAATTGTTATTGTTGCATTTGAGGGACTCCGTCTTTGATAGATGAGGATTTTATGTGCCACGATTTGATATTATTATTATTATTATTATTTTTGGTCTTGGTTAGCCTCTAACTTTATTTAGAGTCCCCAAGATGAGGATTTTATATGCCATGAGGAAAGTGATGTTTTGATTGAAGAATGTGTTAAAGAGGTCAAAAAATGAAGTTTAACTGGAAACTTAGTGTCGGGAGCTATTGGAGGCGCCTGAGCTGCCACTCGCTTGCCGCCTACTTGGCGTACGAGCGGCGTATATATCCAGAAAAATATTGTTTCCTTATTTTTGGCTCGCTTTTTCTTCTTTCCAACTATAGTGTATTCTATTGGGTCATATATGCTCTACAAAATTCTTGGATTTCATATGAACTTTTATGAGTCTTAGAAAGTTATACAATATTGTAAATACAATATTATTGTATTTTTTTTCCATACTAATAAATTATTTATTCTTCTGCCAAATTGTTCTTGTGTTCTTCTAATGTTGTGATTGATACTTAATATTATGACATATAATCAAATCTTTAATTCCTAGCAAGTGGTATCAGAGAATACACAATTCTTGCTAGTTTAGCAAGTGGTATTAAAGCTTAATATTTGATTTCTACAAGGTTTTTTGTTCTCGTGATGGAAACCATGGAGTATGATATTCTGCTCTTGGATCGCAACAAGCTTCGGCAAGTGCTCGTTTAGATGGATTTGAACGACGCTTTGTTGAGATTTGACAAGATGTCATCAAATTGGTCGATGGAGGAGAAACAAAGTAAAGATCGAAATGCCATATTACAAATTCATTTTCATCTTTTGAATCATATTCTTCAAGACATTTTGAAGGAGAAAATTATAACTGCGTTATGGTTGAAGTTGGAGCAATTATGCATAACTAAGAGTTTGACTAGCAAATTGCACCTGAAGCAACATTTGTATTCCCACCGTATAACATAATATACATATCTAGAAAATCACCATACTATTTTTAAAGAAATTATCTCTGATTTGGATACTTGAGGTTAAATATGATGAAGATGATTTGCGTTTAATTTTATTGTATTTATTGCTCGCTTCATATATGTCGTTTGGAGATTCGATATCATATAGTCGTGATACTTTCACAATTGAAGAAATATATGATACTTTGTTTTCAAAGAAGATGATGAAACATCTTGTTGTATCTGAGGTTCAAGGAGAAAACATTGTTGACCCCGGTGATTATGAGAGGATTAGTTTGAAGTCAAACTTGAGAAATGAAATTGTAAATATTGCAAGAAGAATTGATCATAAAGAAAGATTGGTATAAGTTGTAGAATAGAGAAAAATTTGCTACAAATCAAAAGGAAAAGCAACAAGATACTTCAGGCGAAGCAGATATTGCAGAAAATTACTACAGTAACGGAGAATTTTTGGTTATTTCTGACAATAACTCCAAACTTAACGAAAATTGGATTCTTGATGCAACTTACACTTTTCATACGTGTTCCAATGGGATTTTGTTTTCAATATAAGAAAAAGTTTTGAAAGGTGTTGTGGTTATGGAAACAATGCACCCTGTAAAATAACTAGTATTAGAAGGGCCAGGCTAAAGATATTGGATGAGACGGTTAAAACACTTGATAAGGTGAAACACGTTCCAGATTTGAAGAAAAATCTTATCTCATTGATTACTCTTGATTCAAATGGGTACAATTTCACTAGTGAAAGTGGATCTCCGAATGTCCCAGTTGTATGTTTTGAAAGGTTGTGCAAAATCTTTGAAGATCAATCAGTAAAGATTTGGTACTTTGGTGGATATTCAATTTGGTACAATACCGTTGAAGTTTGGTTTGGGGTCCACGTTGAAGGATACAGCTCAATCAGTCCAAAAGTTATGGGTAATTCCACCACCAGCGTTGCCATTATATTCAATTGTAAGAGATGGACCCAACAAAGATATTAGGTTTCAACAAAAGTACGGGGAAGCTGAGTTAGTTGTGTATGCTGAAGGTGTTGAATCTTGTGAAAAAATCTTCTAGAGAAGCATTTTGTGGTGTTGATTCTGTTTCAAGACGTGTTTCGACCTTATTTGGTAACTTTTGAATTATTTGTGATTTTGTTATTCATGGTGATAATTCAAACAAATTTTAGTATCTGAGGTAATTCTACTGAATAGTACTTGGATTCACTTGATTGGATTTGTCCTATTTGGACTTTGTGAAAAAAGAGGAAAACTTTGTTAGAGAGCTTCTTGGAATAAAGAATTATTGGTTTATTCCTTGCAACGAAATTTTTTTTTTAGATGGAGACTTTTTTAAACTTGTTCATCGCATTATAATTTGCGTTAAGATGGAGATTTGTTTAATATTATTACCCCAAATTCCGTTGTAAAGTGGTGGTTTAATTGAAGAATGTGTTAAAGAGATCAAAAAGTGAAATTTAACATGAAACTCAACAGTTGGGCATCATTGGAGGTAGGGGTGGGCATGGGTTGGGTTGGGTCGGTTTTTGCCCCAACCCAAACTCAACCCAACGTTGTCGGTTTGTTCGAAATCCAACCCAACCCAACCCATGTAAATGTTGAAACCCAACCCAACCCAACCCAATTATGTGTCGATCGAGTTGGGTTGGGTTGGTCGATTTGTATCGATAATTTCACGAAAGTATAGAATTACCCATGCAAATATCAATGTTTTCTTCAGCACAAAAACCATATAAAATAATCTTCATTCTATTAGAAAATGCAGCGTTCATGCGTTAATTACCAAATGTAACAACTCCAGCTGAAAGCNTATAGAATTACCCATGCAAATATCAATGTTTTCTTCAGCACAAAAACCATATAAAATAATCTTCATTCTATTAGAAAATGCAGCGTTCATGCGTTAATTACCAAATGTAACAACTCCAGCTGAAAGCACTAGGCCTGAATTACACAAATCATTTAAGTAGAGGCAGAATCGGTTTTGCCCTTGGTAGCTTCACCTACCTTGTCATCAGCTTTGTCTTCACGTTTTCCGACTTCTTGGTTTGTAAAAGCATGAATGTGAGAGAATTCACTCATGAAAAGAGTGTGATGGAATCTAATGTAGAAATGTATCAGATATATATTTAATCTCTTTAACGGCAAGCCACAAATAGATAATAAAATAAGCAAAAAAATATGATGCCAGTTAACCAGAGTCAATTTTATCTTAATTTATAATGCCAGTTAACCATAATCTGATAATCTATTCTTAATTTATGCAACCTCCATTTGTTGATATATATGCTCATTTTAGGATGACAACACATTTATCTTAGCATTCCATTTCTGCTTTGTTCATCTTATGGATTATGTCCTTTAATAGCTGAACACTCTAAACCATAAACACTAGCATGTCTAATCACTATTATGGAGAATGTCATTAACCTTGTACAGACCTTCTAGTCACACAGGATTAATCCTATAATATTTTCATTTCATCCAACCTGTTCTAATCCTATATATTATATCCTCTTCAATTTTTCCTTTGTTAATAATAGAATGTGCATTATATCCATGAACTTTGCTGCAAAACCATTTTAATAGACCCACTGACAATAAAGGGCCAGATTAAATTATAGGAATTGTCTAGCTTAAAATACCTCACTGGTGAGGATATTCCATTTCATAGATATGAAGTGCTATAACTTTCCTGCTTCTCAAGGTTCAATGCTGATACATCTTATTAGCTATCGAGTAAAGCAAAAAATATGCGAATGCCGTTACTTATATTTGTGCCCATAATATGATAATGGATGGGTGATCTGGATATTTATGTGAACTCCTGCCTACTTGCATGTAGCTTCCTGACATTTTATACAGTGACAAACTATTTCTTAAATCGTTTTAGGTGCACCATAACTGTGAAAGCATCTGGCACACCCTAGGGTCAAACAGACACTATCCACCCATAACAAGAACCAATCCTGATTCGTAAAAGAAAATTAGTCGATATTATGAAAAGAACAACCAATTAACAACCCATAAAGAAAGTTAAATCAATTTTAGAAATAGAACAACCTATTTAAATTGAAGGAGAGAGTAATGGAAGTACTGTGAGAAAACAGGAATTACCTTCTCCAGCAG
>CAIGRP010012617.1:0-27124 GCA_903798385.1 Fraxinus cuspidata
TCAAAATGAACATTCAAAACATAAATTCTAAAATGAATTCAAAACTCAAAACTGAAATACAAAGAGAACAGCCCCTTAGCATTTCTTGATTCCACAATCCTAGTGTTGTGAGATAGACAGTAAAATCTGTATCCCTTAGACTTTCAACATATCCAATGAAAACCCACTAATAGTCCTTGGGTCCAACTTATTCTCTGGTGAATTATAGATTCTCACTTCAGATGAGCATTCTCAAATGCGTATATGTCGCAAATTTGGTTTCCAAACTTTCAATAGTTCAAATGACGTGTTGGGAACAGCCTTAGTTGGAACTCGATTTAATATATACACAGCCATCTTAAGTGCTTCAGTCCACAAGGATTTAGGAAGATTGGAGCTACTAAGCATGCTCCGCACCATGTCCAATAATCTTCTATTTCTTATTTTTGTTACACCATTCTGGTCTGGTGAACCAGGCACGATATATTAGGCAACTATCCCATGATCTTGAAAAAACTTAGCAAACGGACCAGGTGCTTATCCATCCTCTGTATCTACCGTAATATTCTCTACCTCTATTTGATCTTACGATCTTAATCTGCTTCTCATATTGTTTATCTACTTCAACCTTAAAGGTTTTAAAAGCATCTAATGCTTCACTCTTATTATAAATCAAGTAGAGATATATATATCGAGGGTGATCATCAATAAAGGTGATGAAATATTTTTGATCATGTGAGTTCATGCATGGACTACATATATCAGTATGTATGATTTCTAATATGTCTGAACTTCTGTTGGCACCTTTCTTGGACTGTTGGTCTGCTTTCCCTTAATGCAGTCCACACGTGTATCAAAATCAGTAAAATCTTGAGTACTAAGTACCCCATATAAGTACCCCATCATTCACTAATCTTTTGATTTTATCTATAGAGATGTGTCCTAATCTCCGATGCCACAACATAGAGGAGTCTTCATTAATATTACATCATTTAGTGCCAATATGAACATGCATTGAACTATAATTGATATTGTTTTGTAAGATGATCATCAAGCTCATAGGATCGACATGGTACATCGGAATTATTCCCATTTGCTGGGTAATAAGGTGGCTAATGTGATACCCCACCTCGGTTCCCTCAATCCACCAGGCTTCGCCTCTCTCGCCTATTTCTAGGTGGAGGAGCTTTGGCGGCTTGGCTTTGTGCCTGTGTTTGTGGGCGAACTGGATGGTGGGTGGATTGATCCCTATTTCTAAGCATTCGTCCGATCCGATCAAACACGCTTACAGAACTCTGTGGTTGTTCTTCATAATCTCGGTGGAAGTTATATCCTCTACTTAGGCGTTATCAACTGGGGGGACACTGTAGTTGGAAGTGTCTACCCCCACTTCTCTTTCCACTGGAGCCTCTCTTTGTCGACTCGAATGGGTCCTCCGGTTTGGCTCCACTTCAGCTTCAGCTTGTGGAGGATTTTGGTGGGCTTGGAAGCCTCCTTGATTATGTACCTGCATGAGGAGTTCTTGGATGGCTACGTTTTGGGCTGCAATGTCCCTCATGTTAGTAGTCATGCGAGCCACTTCGGAAGTCAGTCGCGCAACAGTTCTTCCACCCCTGCGATATCGATGATGGGACCGTTGGTGTGTGACATTATTCTGGATGATCTCTTTTTCAGAGATCTCCCTTACTCTCATTGGGTTCACTTCTTCATTACTGGAACTCTTGGGTTTAGAGTTTGTAGATTCTCTTCTCCCAAATAATGTAAACCTAGCTTATGGCTTCCACCTACTCTTTCTTCAAGAACGAATCCTTTTTTTTAAAGGGGGGATAGTAACCAAATATTCCAATAATATTTTTTTTTCATGGGGATACTCGTGGTTATAGTTATAGTAACGTTTCCCACAGAATGCGCCAATCTGTTGATCTCAAAAAATGGTCGGACATGTGGCCAACAGAATAATATTCTACGTAAGCTATTATCATAAAAGATCTTGGCAGTCGTGGGGAAGTAAGTATGGGGTGTGATGAATGCGAAGTACGTGCCTTTGCATCCGTCGACCGTCGTGTGTGGCTGATGAGTTCGGATCGTCTACGAAGTGAGCAGCAGCGTTTTAGTTCAGGCTATTGGATTCGGTTCAGCCATACGAGTTCTCTTCGTCCGCCATGTGGCAGCACATAATCTTTTTGTGTACACGTGGCAGATGAATTGAATGAACAAGGTGGAGGCCACCTTTTTTCAGTTTGTCCGAGGCGTGGCCACACGAAAATCGAATTATGCTGCGAACGGACTGGATGGATGAGGTGGATGGCTCATGATGGCCCGTAACAACTAGCATTATGTTTCATTCAATTAAAGATAAAATTATGTAACATACTTGATTATACATGTTATTTAATGTTACATATATCGATATTGTAAGACAAATGATATTAAGTTTCTGTTAGGTGGAAATTAAAACCTGATTTTTAGTAGATTTTAATAAATGATGATGAAATGTATCGTTAAAAATTTGTGAGTAATATAAAATGTAGTTAAAATTAATTATGAATTTTGACTTGAATTAAAATCTTGATTTTAATCATCACCAAACAAGCTCTAAATAACATTACTAACTTTGAATTATTTTCTTAAAAATAAAAAAATAGTCACTGAGAATTTTCAGCACTACATTCTATACACCAATTACACTCGATAACAACTATTTGACGGATAAGACAAATAAATGTGTAAGCTCAACGCATCAATGCACTTAACTCAGCACAATCATACGAACCAATAAATCCATTGTTTCTCCTCTAAAATTAAAATGAAAATGTTAATCCAGTGTTTCAATCATAAATAATGACTGAGCACCAAAAATGAAAATGTCAAAAAATAAAAAATTATAATTCAAAAATGAAATTATAATAATAAAGATTTTGTTGACGCATAACGTGTGGCAGCCTATAATTATGATAAATCTATAACTAGCCGAAATATCTAAACAAAAAGGGTCGGACCAACAAATTATTTGACCACATAAATGGGCATGGCTGAGGTTGAGATCTAATGGTGGTGGTCCATGTTAAGCTCCCTGAGGCTAAGGTGAGGAGTCTCCTCATGGTTACTCAAAGTTCCGGCGAGTGGTGGTCCGGTAAGGTGTAGAGGACCCACTTCTGCTCTCAGTAACGTACACAGGACCAGATATTGACCCTATGCGGTGACGCCCCTGGCGATTAATGTTATTGCAACCTCCGGAGGCGGTAGTGGATCCGCCGCAACGTTGAACCCATTTGTACCAGTTGAAAAAGAGCAAGGCATTCCTCCACCATCTCATTTTGTTCTTCTTGGGGGAATGTTCATCAGTGGATATTGGTTTTTGAAGCTTAAAGTGCTGTGTGTCTATGGATGTCACATTCTCCCTCTTGTAATTCCTGGCTTCTTCCAAAACCTAGTCGTTTGAAGATAAACAATATTTATAAGCAAAAGGAAAAGAAGTTAAAATTATCGTCGAGTTTTAACGTAGTACCTGAAAATAGTCAATGTGAGGAACAAAGCCATAGTCACTGAAGCGCCGAGGTTCTGGTAAAGGAAAAACGGGAGCTTTATTTGACATTAGGGTTCTCTGCAAATTATATTGCCGAAGCATTTTTATGATCTGATNCAATTTGAGGATCAAAGCCATAGTCACTGAAGTGTCGAGGTTCTGGTATAGGAAAAACGGGAGCTTTATTTGACATTAGGGTTCTCTGCAAATTATATTGCCGAAGCATTTTTATGTTCTGATTTTGCTTTGTAGTGAACTTTCATTTTATGGGGGTTATGTAAATGCAAGTTTGGGGGGCTCAAGGTGGAGAGAAGGACCGTTGGATTTTGTAAACCACTAGCAGAAGCGATCGCATTTTTTATTGGACATAGCACATAATCAATTGTATATATTGTATCAATTAATATTGCTGGAACAGACTAATAAACAATTGAGTAACACTATATAACATTATTGGTACTATTTCTATAATACATATTTATTTTTCTTTAAATAATACATTATTTTAATTGTGACGCGTGTCCTTACTTTCATTTCTATAATACATGTTTATGTGTCTTTAATTAATACATTGTCCCTTTTTTTTTTTTTGACGTATGAACCCGCAGTCGCTACTCAAGAATACGCACTTAGTAAATCTCGCTCCATGTGCAATAGCTCGCAAACCACACATGAGAGATAAACAACATTAGGCAAGCTCGGTTTCAACGGGCTCGACCGAGAAAGTATGGCAGGGGATTCGAACTCGTGACCTTCGATCTCCGCGTTCACCCGCTCCACCAACTTGGCCACCCCCGAAGGGAATAATACATTATCTTAATTGGTACTCGTGTCCTTACTTTCATGATGATCAAGAAATTAATAATAATTAGATGTTGCCGTATGCTTAGCATCTATTTTGCACAAATGGTGATATGATAATAATGAAATTAGGGTTCGTTTGATTGCAAAAATAAAATTTGGGTGGAAAGAAAATGAATTTGAGGGAATTGAATTTCCTATAACTTGTTTTACTAGGAATTGTCAATTATGTGTTTGATTGGTATAATTTTCCACCTGAAAAATATTGAAATTTTGGATCTTTTGGTGTTCGTTTGACTTTTTTCATAGAAATTATCCATTAAAGGGGTATAATTTGTTAACAATTGGGAATAAAATTTGTTTCAATTCAAAAAAAAAAAAAAACCTACCTAAAAAGCTTTTCCCACCAAACTCATGGGAAAAACTTTTCCTCAAAAATCAAGAAAATGTGGAAAATAAATTCCATGAAAAATTTAGTCAATCAAACATGCAAAAAAGTGGAAATGAATTTTAATTTCCAACTTCCATGGAAAAGAAAGAGCAATCAAACATGACCTTAGTTTATTGGACAACAATAACAATGTCGACGCGCTATATGCATGTGGATTGTGTAAGCTGAGAATGCGTAGAACTAAAATTGTGTTGTATGTTGTACTAGATGAATTTGGATGGTTAAGTGGGACTCATGTCACTCGTCGAAAGCAGCACGTTGTGACCATCTTTCGAATTTAATAGCAATGCTCATGAAACCAACGTGATGCTTTCACGTTGTAAGTGATTGGAGTGTTGGGTAAACACCTTAGTCAAGTGCATGTTGCCCGAGCTTGGGGCTTGACCATAGTCGATAAGCTCGATTGTGCCTTGGTCGAGCAAAAAGGGACACTTAGGCCCTTTTATATGATGCTAAACATTTGGGATCAGGATCGTTTATTTGTGATCTATGTTAGTGCTAGGTTTTTGAGCATAAGACGATGTTGTATCAAGTGAGAAAAAGAAAAAAATGAGATATAAGTCAATATCGTGTCAAATGCATGTAGGCACATGTATGCTATATTTAGAGATAGAAAATTTCTACAGAATTTCGAATAGAATTTTGAATTTTACTCACATGGGGCCCACCCCCATGTGAGTAAAAAATTGATTTTCTACCCACCGACACCTCTGATGTGTCTATCCTGTATAGGTACAGGAATTACAATAGCAGAATTCTTAGAGAAAAGTTTACTTATTATTGTTTTGAAATATTAAAATGATTAACATATTATATTAGCAAAAGTTTAATATGGACTCATTGTTTATAAGACAAATTAAGGTAAAATCGAAATTTAGAAGGGCAAGAATTTTTTAACATGAAATTTTAGTACGTGTACACACAACCCCAATAAATACAACTTAGCACACAGTATGATATTAACTATTCATGGAACTGGAAATTGAAGTGGACAAAACACGTCGGTCAATTTAAAAACTGTTGCCAGTGTTAAGTTCATGTTACAAAGTACAAATAAAGAAGAAGGAAGGTGAATTCCGACATCCTAAACTTCGCACAAATTCATGAAAACAAAAACTCTATTCCACACCACACAAAGACGTATCAAACAAAACATACAGTGACCATTGACGTACCACACGGTCCTCACCTAGTGCCTATGCCCATTTCCGCCATTTCACACACGCGTCAACTTTAGCGTCTTTTAAAAGTTTGACTAGAATGGAGCCACCATCAAGGAGCTACCTAGTTATTCCCCTTTTCTTTTTGCTACATAATAAATCATAACTTTCCTAGATTCTCACTCATTCTTGAAAAAACTCTGTTCTACTAACATTACAACTGTTATTTTTCCAGATTATTTATTTATTTTTTATTTCATGGATCCTCAATTCCAGAGGGGAACTGGGGTAAATAGAGAAGGATTTGAATTGAGCGGGAAAATCACGCTGACTGCGATAACTGTACTGTTAACTGTGGTGCTTTTTATGGTGGGTCTTCATCTTTATGCTAGATGCTACGCTCTCCGTTTGCGCCGCCGTCAGATCCAACGCCGCCATCGTTCTTACATAGTGTTTCACACTGATGCAGCCGCCTCTATTAACCAAGGCCTTGAGCCGGCGGTGTTGAATTCACTTCCGGTGTTCGTTTACTCCTCCAAGACTCACCCGGAGATGCTCGAGTGCGCAGTGTGCTTATCGGAATTTGAGGAAACAGAAACGGCCCGTCTTTTACCGAAATGCAATCACTCTTTTCATATAGAGTGTATTGATATGTGGTTTCATTCTCATTCTACGTGTCCTCTTTGTCGGTCTACGGTCGAACAGGTTCGTCAACCAGAGAAAAATCCGGTAGAGGTTGTGCTTAACGTTGAAGAACCGGTCATGAATGGATGTGAACCGTGTACTAGCTCGAGTTCTGATAATATGACGTCGTTGGGGGTACGGAGAAAAGGGTTGGGTGAGTTCGAACTGAGATCATCTTCGAGTCACAGTTTGAGATCGCCTGCGACTCGGTTGTTATCATTCAATAGGATTCCAAGCATGAACAAAAAATCTCCCGATGGGCATGACACCGTGTGGGGTCGAGAAGAACCACGGTCCATTGGAGACCATCGAGTTGAACTTGGAGAATGAAAACACTAGAGTTCATTCAGAATCAGAGTCGAGTATGGACACCAAGATAAAACTAGTATTCAAATGTTAAAATTGGAATAGACCTTTTGAGATCCCCGTTAATTTGTATACGCATTCGGATAAGAATTTGTTGTAAAAGAATTGCTTAAATTGTGCACAATTCTTCGAAATTTAATTCACACAACTTATAATCTTACTCTGGTTGAACGCTAAACTTTAAATTTTAATTAAAGTAATTTGTCGAAAACTATAGGTGATAAAATACGAGAAATACAATTGGTTCGGTGTAAATCCATTGAGAAAGATAATAGTTCGACTTGTCCATAGAGACTAATCGAGCTCAGGTATTTAAGGGTCTATTGACTCGATCGGCCCTTGTCACCTTTTAAAATGACTTATTAACTGAGCCAAATTTGAATATAGATACAAATGGTTTGCAACTTTTAATTATAATTTTATATGAAATATATGAATTAAAATCTATAGTGGCTTGTTACTTTAATTTGCCTTTGTTGAAGTTTGCACTACATAATTGCAGAAGGCTATCAAATTACCTATATCCGAAAGCCTGGATAATATAAAACAAGAAATACTAACTTTAATCACTAAATACGTCTATTCAATCCCATTTTGCAGCTTCCTATCATCCTGTTGCAGCCACTGAGGAGTGGAACGCCGGACATGCTGGGGGTTCAAGTCGAGTCTTCTACGTACTTACAATTGAGAGGTACAAACAAGGTTGATCGAGGTATGTTAGGCAGAAGCACCGGATTGACAAGGTGGTGGAATTTGTATTCCAGTGTAACCTACTTGTGCATTAGTACAAGTAGCAGTAAGTTTCAAATTGCCTTGAAATTTTAAGTTGACATTGTTAAGATGGATGTTTTGACATGGAGCCTGTGAGCTACACATCAGATTGACAGCAACCGGTGATGATGTGGTTCCTCGTACATTTTGGTATATGACGTCGCTGATTTTCACAAGGGATGGCTGTACAAAGAAACCCGAAAAAAAATAAAATTAGAATCGACATTCACATTGAATTTAATCATGACATTGATGAATAAAATTGAACCTTGGTTGATTTTGTGCCATAATTCTGGTCGATGATGATAGGGTTCTCAACGTTGTCCATAATTATATCCTGGAAAAGCATCCCTGAAGCCCTGCTCGGATCCGATGCTGGATATGTTTTGATTCTGAGACCATTTGTTGTACCTTGTAATGTGCAGTTTTTTACAATGACCCCTTGTACATCCAATTCCTTTGGCAGCTTGCCTAGACTACCCACACTGTCATTATCATCAAAAAACATAGTGTTTAAGGGTTATTTTTTATTTTTTTTCACGCATAATAAGGAAGAAAGAATTTGTCGAGGTTATGTACCTAATGCCATGTCCAGGACCACAGGTTATCCTGTTGATGGTAACATTGGTTGCTCCTTGACCTATGGAGATACAATCGTCCCCTGTTTTAACGATGGATCGGGAAATTTTCACATTAGTCGACCTACTTATATGCATTCCATCAGTGTTTGGACTATCAGCCGGAGAGGTTATGCCTAGTCTGTATGCCCTAAACAGATAGCTATTAGTAATGTGCATGTGGAATCCCATGGCGTTTATTATATTGATAGACTTTACTTTGGCGTTTGTCACTTTGGTGAAATACAGAGACTGCATGAAACACGAACATTACAATTAGTTCAATTTTCGTGTCAAGAACCATTGCACAACACTAGAATGTATAATAGATAAGAAATACTTATCTATTTTTGTAAATCAAGAAATACTTACAGCAGGTAGGTGCACGCAATCAGGATTATTTTTGCAGTCATTATATTGCCATGAGGACCGGCCTTGCCCATCAAAAGTACCTCCTCCGGTCAGGGTTAAGCCATTAACATCACTGAATGAGATCCATCCCTTACCCGTGTAAGCCGAGAGATCAGTAACTGCTTGAAGAGTTCCTTGAACTTGCACAATTATGGGCGATTGGCTTTTGCATGGCCCTCCAAATGTGGTTTCACTTAGTCTGTAAACCCCAGGTGGGACTAGTAGCCTGACTCTCCCATTGAAATTACAAGCTGCATCCCATGCCTTAATAAAAGCCTGCACCGGGACAAATAAGTAGAAATCAAATAAAAAGCTAACCTATTTGGAGAAATCGTAGCAGAAGCCAAAAAACAGAGAATATGAGTGGAAAAAAATTATGAATATTGTGAAATTAACCTGAGTACTTTCTTGTATTTGGCCAGGTTTGGCACCAAAACTCAAGACGTCAAAAATCATTTCACCACCAGGGCTTAGACGGCCACCAGGACTGGCTAGAAAGCCACCACCTGCGGCATTGCAAGAGAATAGAGCCGAAGACAAAATGAGGAATATGATTGTTCTAGCTCCACTCTCCATGGTCATTGAAAACTGATTTTTCTTTCCTTTTAAATAAATTATCTGCTCCTACCCAAGGTTTTGTTGTTGAAGGGTAAGAGCTATCTTTGCATGTTATTTTCTTTCTCCGTTTTTACTGGCAATAAAAACATTGCCAGCAATAATCCTATAAATGGGGTTGTTCTAAACTCTTCAAACTCTTTGGACAACGTATATTAAGGATGCCTAAATATAGGAGTTTTTGATGTCCCTTCATGTTAGAAGAATTTGTCGTCACTCATTTAACTTAAATAATGTAAATTGTTGGCTATTTTACAGGAAAATTTTGAGGGGACTTGATGGACTTGAATCGCCACATTTAACTTGTTTCAAGAGTACTTCCTTTAATAACTCCCTAACAATATTTATTGGTGATTGGCAAGAATGCATACTGTCTGTTATGTTAAATATGAAGTCAATGGCTATTAGAACAGTCAGAAAAGACCAATCTGTAGATGCGAAGATACAACAAGAAGTAGGCCTTAATACTATAAACGACGAGGTACGGCAACAACACAAATCACATGAAAATAACGACGACGACAACATAAGGAGCAACGTTATAGTTTGTTACATTAGACTTGAAAATTAAAAGCACAACATATATTTTAGTTTTAATAGCTTCTTGACTAGTAGATTTATTATGATTTTCAATAGAGTATAAGAAAGTGTATCTAATAATTATTATTTATTCATATGCGGTGCTTTCTTACGACCTTCTATAATTACTATCCGTCCATATTCTTTGTCAGCCTGGTTGTAGAGCCATCTCAATCTCAAGGCATGTTACATTTAGAAAATATTTAACTTTGTGATTTCATAGCTCGCGGTCATCACCTATGATATTGCCCTTTTTCGTGTCATCCCAGAGCTTACAACAACACTTAATTATTGTTACCGAAATGTTAATAATTGTCGTATGAACAAACCACGTATCTTTTGAACTTACGCATAACTTGTATCTTTTATCTTTTTCAGGGTCCTTTATAATAAGCAGGCACCTGTTCTAGGAAAGTTTTCTGCTCCTTTTGGGAACCGAGGGACTGTCATGTCCATGTAGTGCGAGCAAAATTTTTTCTTTATGATGATACTTGATAACATATAACCAAAAAAAAAAAAAATCAACTAATAAATTTCCACGTATCATCGTATAAGGAAAAAAAAAAAAAAACTAAAACGTAGGTTTAGTAATCATATCAAGACGAAAACTCTTGTACCTATCCTAAGCCATAAGCGAATTGCAAAATTGTTAGGGACCGACGAAATTGCTATAAAACCACTTGTTGAGAATTATGTATTTCTCTGATCCATTTGTAGATATTCAGGATTGAAATATCGAAATTATATGGCAAAATATGATGTATATGATCGTAAGCAAAAGAATAATAAAAGACAAAAAAAATGACCAAGGAATTTGGAGATTTTATTGACTCATGAACAATAATTGAGAAATATACAATTGATCTGAAGTTCTAATAATCACTGAGACTAAACTATCATATATTCTCAAAACCTCTCTATTAAATTGTAGAGAAGAGCCAAGTATATATAGACAACTATGTAGAGCCATGTCGAAACCCAAATAGATGAGTTATAGTTGAAGTAGAATGCCAAAAAGTATTAAAACGCGAAAAGGGTCTAGACCGGATAACCTTGTTGCTCAAACAATAAGTTAGCGACATGTTCATTGCTCGAGCTCCAGGCAGGCGACCAAGTCTCGGGAGAAAAAACTACAGGTGTTGCTCGAGTGGCCTGCTAACGGTAGGCTAGCGAAGATGCAGCGACTTGTCTTCCCGGTCCATAATTTCAACCTCTTTAATTCCAATACAAATTTCAACTCCTAATATGGCTTTTAAATGGAATTTCAACTTGAATAAGACTCCAACAACATTCCAAATTGAATTTCTTTTAATGTGCACTTCAATTAAAATTCTTCAATTACTTCAACAAGGAATTCGGGTCATACCTCAATTCTAATAATCTCCACATTAACACGAATTCCACTTCAACGAACAAAGCTCCAAAATTTCTCCACCTGAAGAAAAAAATACGTATGCAAGGAACAAACTGAATTCTTCAATAATAACTAAAACTGATTCCTTCGACAAATACAAAATACTCCACCTCTCCCAATGAATCCAAGTACTTCTCCGTAGAATTACCTCAGATTCACAAAAAATCATAAAGATTTTAAAATTTACCAATTAGGGTTGTAACACACCCTGAAACAGAGTCAATCCCAAATGTTTTTACAGAATGCCTCTTGCTAGTTGTACACCTTTTACTATACTTAATGCATGTCTAACAAAATCAGTATCCAAATACCTTTCTCCTTCTTTACTAGATCTGTCCCTCACAATTGAATACAATGGCATCGTAGGTGATTGTGACAAAGCGGCATTATCCATATCTTTAGAACTCAACTAGTATTCTTCAAATTCGACCTCATACAAAAATCTAAAGGTACTGTACCAAATTGAATATCCACCATGGTTCTGAACCTATGCTGATTGACTTTTCTAGTTTCTGCATGACCCTGCAAGATGTATAATTGAGACACTTTCTATCTCTCCAGTTCAACTTGGGTACCCTTACAAACCTTCAATGCTTCACCTCCACCAAAGATCTCAACCCTTTGAATCAATGATAGACAATGAGATAAGATTCTTCTTCAAATTTGGAACATGTCGAACTTGGCCAAGTATTTTAACTGTCCCATCCATTAGCTTCAATATGATACCAATTTCAGCAATCCGACAAGGTGCGTTATTTCTCATAACTACGACACCTTTGAAAACTGTTTAATATGTAGTAAACAAGTTCTTATTAGGACACATGAAACGCACATGATGAATCCAGAATCCAATCATCCCCTGATTTTAACTCAACGCCAGAAACAACCAAAAGATCTTCCTTATTTACATTGTTATCTGCGAGGTCTGCTTCGCCTGATGTATTTGATTGCTTACCATTTTGATTTGCAGCCAATCTTACTTTATTCTGTAATTCATAATAATCCTTCTTAATGTACCCCTTTTCTTGCAGAAGTTACAAATTTGATTACTGAACTTAGATCTGCCCATTCCAGAACCACCATGAGTAACAAGACATTCTCCATCTCTGGCCTGAAAAATAAGATGCTTCATCTTCTCGTTTGAAAAGAAAGTATTATACACCTCCTCTACGGTGAGAGTATTACGATTATACAAGACCGTGTATCTAAATGAAGAAAACGAAGCGGGCAATGAATATAATAGGATCAAGGCCAAATCTTCTTCATTATACTTTACTTCAAAAGTTTCTAAATCGGTGACTATCTCCGTAAATACAGCTGGTTATCTTCCAATGATACACTTTCTGCTATGCGATGAGAGTATAATCTTTGTTTCAGATGCAATTTACTTGTTAGACTTTTGGTCATGCACAATTGTTTCAATTTCAACCATAAAGTAGTTGCTGAAACCTCCTTCAAAACGTCCCTAAGAATGTTATTCGAGAGATGAAGATGATTATGAGAATGTGTCTTTTTATCATCTCCGCTATGAAAATCCTGTCAATTTCCAACAACGCATCATCCAAATCCATCTGTGAGAGTACTGTTTGCATCTTAACTTGCTACAACGTGAATCTGGTATTTTGATCCAAAAGGGAAATGTCATACTTCATGGAAGTCATCAAGAACAAAGACCTTGACCAAATCAAACCTTTTAGGGCATCCTGTCAATTTCCAACAACGCAACATCCAAATCCATCTGTGAGAGTACTGCTTGCATCTTGACCTACTACAACATGAATATGGTATTCTGATCCAAAAGCGAAATGTCATACTTCATGGAAGTCATTAAGAACAAAGACCTTGAACAAATAAAACCTTTTACGGTATTAGAAAGGGGTGAAAAGGTCCAAGCTCTTGGACCCAAAGGCAAACAAAGTAGTGATCAATGGAGATGTGGGTTTTGATAAGAAATCCATATTAAGGCATAATTAGGGAGAAGAGAAGCAAAAGCCAAAAAACTACAGCAACAATGAGCATGTGGTGCAGGGGGAGCTAGAGACTCATCTTAAAGAGGATAATGTGCAGAATGTATAGATTTCTAGCTCAAGAGATCATAAACATCACAATATAGCTACAGACTGACCCAAACACACTATTAGGCCATCCACTAGGTATGCTTTTGAAGATTTATTTTCTTATGCACTTAATAATCAGTAGCCGGGATCTTACCATACTTTAGGAGGCTGTGATCAGCTAAGATAAGAGTAGATGGATGTGTGTTATGGTGTATGAGATGGAGTCCTTGCATAAGAATCAGACTTGAAAATTGGTGGAGCTTCCAGAGGGAAAGAGGACGATAGGATGCAAATAGGTGTATAAGAAGAAATAAGCAGTATCAAGAAAGGAGAAGGAAAAGTTCATGGCTCGCCAAGTAGCAAATTGTTATTTACTGAGGAAAGGGGTTGACTATGATGAGATTTTCTCCCATGTAGTTAGAAACACTTCTATCAGTGCAGTATTGGCTTTATAGCACATTTGGACATACAGTTGGAGCAGATGGACTTAAGGACAGCTTTTGTACATGGAGATTTAGAAAAGCAAATTTACGTGGTGCAACCAAAAGGTTCAGTCATCTTAGACATGAGCACTTGGTATGTAACTTTAGGAGATCATTTTATGAGCTGAAGCAGTCTTTGCATGGAGGTACAAGTGATTTGACTTCTACGTGATCCAAATTAGATACACGAGATGTGAGTATGATTGTTGCATTTATATAAAGAGTCTTGACGATGGCTTTTTTTTTTTGTTACTTTATGTGGATGATATATTAATGGCTGTGATGAGTATGAGTGAGGTCAACAAGTTGAAAACTTTGTTGAAAAGAGAACTTAACATGAAGGATATGGGTGTGGCCAAGAATATTTTTGGGATGGAGATTTGCTGGGATACAATTTCTAGAAAATTATGATTATTTCAGTACAATTATGTTGAGAAGGTGTTAGTGAGGTTCAGCATAGGTAATGCATAACTAGTGACCACACCTTTAGCTAATAATTTTAGATTGTCTGTCACTCAGTGCCCGAAGATAGATGTTGAAAATGAAGACATATCAAAGGTTTCGTATACTAGTGCAGTAGGGTGCCTAATGTATGCTATGGTTTGTACAAGATAGAATTTGGCACAAGATGTTAGTGTGGTGAACAAGTTTTTGGCTAATCAAGGACGACATCATTGAGACATAGACAAGTGGATTTTCATTTAGTTAAGGGATACTATAGACTTTGGCATTATGTTTAGCAGACAACAAAATAATCCTTCAGCAGATTATGTAGGGAGTTTGGATGACAGGAGATTGACTATGGGTTATGTATTCACTCAGGCAAGGAGACCTATTGTTAGAGGTCCATGATTCAGTCTCTAGTTTCACCATCTATGACTGAGGCGGAATATATGGCAGTGGTTCAGGCTGTCAAGGAAGTTTTGTGGCTTATAGGAATTGTCAAGGAGCTGGGCGTTCAACAAGGTGGAGTTCATTTGAAATGTGAAAGTCAGAGTACCATTTATTTGGCAAAGAATAAAGTGTATCATGCAAGGACCAAGCATATAGATGGAAGGTTTGGTTTCTTCTAGTGAACCATTGCTTGAGAAAGCTTACACTTTTGAGAAATGAAATAGACATGTTGACAAAATCTTTTGTCACGGATAAGTTATAGTTTGAACTTAATTAACGTCTCCATGTTTTAGAGAAGAGATTGACCCAACCTATTGGTCCCAGATGGAGTTTCTCCAGGCTAAGTTTTTCCATTGTTTCTCCTAAGTGGTGGAAATTTCTCAAGGTGAAGATTATTGTAATATGTAACTCATATAGAGTTAAATACATGTATACCAAAATAAATATGAAGATGCTGAAGTGGAGGGGAGAGCATCGAAATAAATAGGGTTACATCACATAATAAAATCATAGTTGCTTGGCCCTCTTGGATATAGGCATACTGCCGAACCATGTAAATTATTGTGCTGCCTTTCTTTCTTGATTTCACATTGTTCATTACTGTTGTTGCACAAACACAACAGATTCCTTATTTTAGAAGTGTTTACGTCCCTTCATGTTAGAAAATATCGGTTGTGTCCCATTTAACTCGAGAGTTTTAATTGATTTGCTATTTCTGAAGAGTTATTTCAGGGTATCATTTAACTAGTTTCAATAGTAATTCCTTTAATATCTCCCTTCCATTTCTTTTGATGAATAGCAAGAATGCTGTCTGTTATTGTAGATAAGAAGTGAATGGCTATTAGAACTGTCAGTGAGTGAAAACCAATCGGCAGATTCAAAGCCCTGAGTAGAGGATTTTCTAGGACGGGAACCGAGGTATCAAAAATCACACGTAAGGTACAAGGTTACAAAAACTAAATCAATTTTCTTTTTATATAGTTTTTTACATCAAACTCGAAGACTACAAGTACAGCATATGATATCTAGCTTCGTGAGTAGTGTGATTGTCAAAACGATAAGAAACAGTATATTTAATAAGCCTTAATACACACGAGGTACTTTCTTATGACCTTCTATAATTGCGATTCCTCCATATGGCTTGCTTGGGAATGGGAAAACCAGATTTCTCCCTTTTGATGGTTTTTGTATATAAGATTCATTCTGTTGGCGTTCTTGGTGAGTAGTTGGATCCCTGGGTTGGGGGAAGAACTTCTCTATGATTATAAATTCTTCTTTTCCAATCTTCAAAAGATTTTCCTGACGTGCCATGTCAAATTTTAACTGACCACAAAGAACAGAAATTTGGTACTGGTTTTTATGTTGTTTGTGATGACAGTATTGCCAAATGATGTTCTTTATATAGAATTTCAAGGTATAACTTTTAGTCCGGGTAAAGTTCACTAGAAGTCAGTTCCTAATTAGCCTTTAAATCTTATTGTACAAAGAGCGAGAATATTTTTAGGGGCAGAATCACCATTTTCCCGGGAGAGTATGGATTCAAGATTTTGGAATAATTAATTAATCTGCTTTAGCCATTTAACTTTAAGTTAGGTTCAAGAACCATGAAAAAAGCTCTTAAAAATCTTAATCTGACTATTGTATAAGAAGCTTCCTTAGGACAATGTTTGGCTAAGCACTTATTTTTAAATAACTTTTGGTTTGAAAAAATGTTTGGATAAGTTAATTTTTTCTTAATTCTAAGTAAAAAATTTACTTAATTTTGGAAATTATGGTTCTTATCTTACTCTCTAAGTAATAAAAATCTTACCTTTTTTTTTGTTGGTTTCATATCTATACTTTCGGATATTAAGGCGTACGGTATTGTATATGAAGAATGAGATTGTTGACATTAATATACCAATCTATTCATTGATATGGCAATATTACTTCCTGTGACCGCCTTTCCTACCGAAAAAGCTTTGATCCCTGATAAATTAAGATAACTACGTGGTAATTAAACACGCATCTGCCAAATTATGCGGAAACTTCACTTTTAAAATAGTTCCTAATCACTACAGAATCTTGACTATAAATTAATGCTAGGAGAGTTCTAAAATCGAAGTTAGGAACTAATTTCCTAATAATTCTTAGGCTAATCATAGCTTTAGGAACTATACCTAATGATTTAGATTCCAAGATGGATGGCCGGTGAAAATATATCTGCATAATAAAAAAGATAGAGATTGAAAGAAATATCTCTTAGGAGGAGCATGTTGACTTGATTCCCCATAGTGAAGAAGATGCAAAGAACTTACCTGACTGTATCATTTTTCATTAAACCAACATACTTTAAAGGGCAACACTTAATAGGACAAAGAAGCAATATATTTGGCAAAGCTTGAAAATAAGCAAAAGTTAACTTTATGTACGTTTTTTGTTTCTAAACACCATTGAATAAGTTACTATTACCATAGTGTCAAATAATTTTGATCAATAAAGTAGCTATTTATTTCTAAAATTATTTATTTGTTAACAAGTAAACATTTTTAGTTTGGACAAACATCACTGCATTACATAGCTATAGTTTAGGCTAACGTTTCACTTTAAATATGAAATATATTTGGAGAAAAGAATAAAAATTTAGGCACACAGCAAGGTTTTTGCCTGATTAAAAGTAACTAATTTGGAGTTATTTTTTCAAATTCTAGCCAATGTTGATGTACTAATTGAAATGAATATATTGTACTCACACAATTAGGTAAAGGGATTTAAATGACATCAACTTGGAGTTATTCTTTCTTATTATTTGCCAATTACGTACTTATTGAAATAAATACGTTCTACTTACTTGCATAATATCCAGAACAAAAGTGATGGTGTACAAAGTTATATATATTCAAGAAAAATGCCGTGGAATAATATCCAGAACAAAAGTGAAAGAAAAATTTATTCTTCATAAAAAAAAAAGTGAGATAAATGTTTCTTTTTAAAAAGTGACTATAAAATAACCGTCTATGTTCTTTGTTCATGAAATTGACAAATTATATTTTCCAACAAAATTGTCATCAGATATGACGTTGGAGTATGTGGTAGTTTTGATGACGTAAACTATAGAGAAATAGATATAGATGCATTATTGACTCAGAATTTGTTCTTCGTGTTCAGTTGAGTATAGAACAAGCTCTATATTGGTCAGATATTTTAAAAATTATTATCCCCATTTGAGTTCACATTGCTTGTAGAATTTTTTGGACCATTAGAGAATGAAGGATGAAAGATTCCATTTCATCTTGATGAGCAAAATTTCCTACTTTCGGTGTTGAACGAGGGATAAACTAGAGGATTCCAGTCATCCAACAGTGAGATCTCAGGGACAGCATGGCGACCATTAAGAATTCGAGTTCCATCTTAAAATGTTAACTTTGTTAAAAGGAGTAGCAAACCCTTATAAATTGATCTAAATTTTTATCTTTATTCGATGTGTGACTTTATTATTTAACATGTCCCCTCAAGATAATGGTTTGTTTGAACATACCAATCTTGAATCCGTATGCTCAATATTTTTGAGTTTTAATCCAATCGAATTGTCCGTTGAAGCTTAACGGGCTCTGATACTATGTTAAGATTTAAGGTTACATCTTAAAAGGTCGACCTTGTTAAGAAGAGTAGTCCAAATCCTTATAAATTGGTCTATATTTTCATCTTTATTTGATGAGAGATTTTATCCCTTAACAATGACTTCACTGATTGTATGTAATAAAACTAAATCAAAATTGGAAATAATAATAATAATAATTTCCAAACAGATCTCACTGTAGAAATTGTTCCAAAGGATGGAAAGAGACATTAAACTGTTGTGATTTAAGGGTAAAATGATGTTTCATCCATGGTGATTTTAATTGAAAATAAAATAACTTCAAGTAAATCATCAAAATAAATAACTTACCTATTTTCGAAGTATATCATCAAAATAATTAAATTAAATAACTTCATCTTATTTTTGATAATGAAATGTTGCTTGTCTACTTAAAATTAACTTTTTAAGCTCTCCTCCCTCATGCTTCAGAGGAATGTTCTAAAGATGAATTTAGAAACCCGTTTATCCATAAATGTTTTGGGTTGGCAAGAATAAAATGGTTGTTATATCTCTTGACAACGTATGTCAACTGTTTTGATTCATGTCCCCCGCCCTATGTTAGAAAATGATGCTCTTATTTAACTTGAAAAATTTAATTGATTGGCGCCATTTCTCAGGAGGATTTTTTGAGGTGTCATTTAACTAGTTTCAACACTACTACATTTAATAACTTCCTTCCATTTTTTTGGTATGCTATTGTAGATACGAAGTGAATGGCTATTAGAACAGTCAGTGAGAACCAATCAGGAGATGCAAAGCCTTGAGTCGAGAATTTGCGGGGAAAAGATCCGAGGTATAAATAAGTAATCACACGAAAGTTACAAGGTCATAACAAAAGCGCTGCATATGTTACATGCATATGAAAACCACAGCATATGTACATTAGACTCGAAGACTCAAAGCACAGCATATGTTATCTAGCTTCACGAGTGGTAGATTTTTAAGAGGATAAGAAAGAGTGCGGCTAATATGCCTTAGTACCTAAAAGGTACTTTCTTACGACCTTCTATAATTATGACTCCTCCATATTTTTTGGCAGCCTGGTTGAAGTCGATAGCGCCTTGCTTGCTCGGAGCAACCTGATTTCTCCCTTTTGGATATGGTTTTTGAGTAAAATATTCATGCTGTTGGCGTTCTTGGCGAGTAGTTGGATCCCTGGTTCCGGGGAAGAACTCCTCCACGAGTATAAATCCTTCTACGCCAATCTTTACAAGGTTTTCCTGATGTGCCATGTCAAATTTTATCTGCTCGCAAAGACTTGAAACAGTTGGTCTTTTGTGTTGTTTGTGATGAAAATATTGCCAAATGGTGGTCTTTATATAGATTTCCGAAGTATAACTTCTAGTCCAAGTTATTTGGATAAGAGTTCCCAATTAGCCTTTTAAAATCTTATTGTACAAAGAGAGGGTACTTTTTTTAGGGGCATAATCATAGTTATCTCGAGGGAATGAATCCAAGATTTTGAAATAATTAATTATTCTGCTTTAGCCATTTAAGTTTTATAAGTTAGGTTCAAGAACCATGAAAAAAGCTTCAATAACTATTGTCTTGGAAGCTTCCTAGCTAGAGTGTACGTTTGTCTAAGTACTTAATATTATTTTATTTTTTTTGTTGGGAAACTTGTTTTGATAAGTTAATAACTTCAAACACAAATCCACAATTTTTACTCACTAATTAAGATAATTCGTAAACACATATCTGCTAAAATAACTTGAGAAAAGAACCAATAAAAAAGCTTCCTTGATAGTACGTTTGGCTAAGTACTTGTATTGAAATAACTTTTTATTCTAAAATATATTTGAAAAGTTCATTTTTTTTCTTAATTTTAAGTAAAAAAGTTTACTTACTTTTGGAAATATATGTTTTTAAGCAATTCATTCAGAAATAATTAATTGTTTCCTTTGCTCTTAAAATTATGAAAATCTTGCTTATTTACTCGTAAGTAAATGTTTTAAACTCAACCAAGCCTGTTTTATTCCTTTATACACCTTCAATTTACTTTGTTAACTCAAAAGAAATTTATGATTCCTGACTAATTACGATAACTACATGGTAAACACACAATAAAATATATGGAACATCAACTACGGAATCGTGGCTATAAATTAATTCTGTGAAAGTTCTAAAGTCGAACTTAGTTTTTTACTAATCCTTAAGCTGAACATCATAATTATAACTTTAGCGATTATATCAAATGATTCAGATTCCAAAATCGACTGCCAGTGAAAACATATCCGCACAAAAGAAAAAAAGTAGAAATTGAAAGAAATTTCTCTAAGGAGGAGCGTGTTGACTTGATTCCCTAGAGTGCAGAAGATGCAAAGAACTTACCTAACTTCATCCTTTTTCAACAAAGCAGTACCTAACTTCATGCTTCCTCAACAAAGCAGCAGACTTCAAAGGGTAACACTTAAGGATATTTGGCTACGCTTGAAAATAAGTAGAAGTTAATTTTAAGTATTTTCTTTCTAAACATGTTTTGAATAATTCACTTTTACCCTATTTCGATCGAGTCAGTTATTTCTCGACTTATTTACAAATAAGTAAACGAACTTATTTGGGAAGTCTTTTTGTTTATAAATAGATAGAAATGAGTAATTGATGAGTTTATAATACTTATGAATCTAAAAAGATAAAAATAGGTTTGATCCCTTTTTGACCGTTTATAATAAACACTTGCCAAACATTCGGCAAGCTAGCATATGATATTTTCTGCCAGTTCAGAAATTGAACCTAATTATTAAAAATTAATTTATGCAGATGATCATATTCAATGTAATAAAAACAATTTAGCTGCTCATGGAATAAATCATCTGCAAGAGTTTTGGGATTAATTTCGTTAGTGGAACTCTTTAAAGATACTTTGTAACAAGCCTTAAAGCCTGTCAATATTCATCGCTTGTGAAATTGACAAGTTACATTTTCCACAAAATTGTCATCAATTTGACCTTGGAGTGCATGGTAGTGCTGGTAACATAAATTATGGTGGAAAATAAGAGGTGGATGATTTACTCAGAATTCGTTCGTTGTGCTCAGGAGGCGTGGACTTTCTCGGTTTCTGCTTGTTGTAATAACTAACGGAAAATCTCTCATTTCTCAGAAACTCCATCACTGAGTCTCTTTCCAGAAATTGTTTATTCTGTTGATGTGAATCTATCACTGCCTTATATTTTGTATTAGTCTTCTCCAACTTCAGTTTTACTTCATCACGGAATGCTAGCACCTCTTCTGCCATGTTCAGCAGCAACACTCTTACTATTGCCTATGGACAAATTCACCAAATCCACAACATGGTAAAGAATCTCTGTATGCACAATAGCAAACGGGGACCTGTGTGTAGCTTTATGAACTACGCTTTTATATGCAAACTCGATCTAAAGTAGTGCAAGATTGTTCGAACCATATTTTCAACGGTTAATGACTTTGATATGTCCATCAATCTAGAGATGGGTAATGCTGTTTCGATTCAAACTTGTCCCAAACAACTTCCACAATGTAATCAGTAAGTGTCCTACAAACGTTGTATCCCGATCTGATGTGATAGACTTAGGAACTCCATACAATTAAACCTCATTGAAAAATAGTTTGGCAATATTTGATGCATCTAAGGAATTCTGACAAGCTATAAAGTGAGTTATCTTGGAAAACCTATCAACCACCACAAAAAAAGAAAAAAGAATCTACACCCCGTTGAGTATGAGGTGATCCTAGAATGAAGTCCATAGCAAGATCTTTCCATATGCCCTAAGGGACAGGAAGTGGCAGGTACAACCCCGATATTCTGCACTTGGCTCTTTGGCACCTGACATGTATAACATTTTCGGACTATGACTCCAACCTTTTGCTTCAATTGTGGCCAATAGTACCTAGCTTCCAAACTGGCTTGTTACGCTCCAAATGTCCGCCTAGACCTTCATCATGCAAATCGAATCAACTTTTCACGTAGAGATGAAACATGAATGCAAAGCGGGTTGCCCTTGAAAAAATGTCCATCACTAATATAGAAATCTATCACTCCTTCTGGATTCACATACTTGTTTCAAATCTCCTTAAGTCAGGATCATTTGCATACAGTTCCTTCAGTACTCAAATCTATCAAATTCTTGTGACATTGTGACTAACAACGAGGCTCTCCGGCTAAGAGCATAAACAACTCTATTCAAACTCCCGGATTTACGTTTAAACATAAAAGGAAATTTTTGGAAGAAAGTCACCCACCGAGCATGCATTCTGCTAATATGTTTCTAACTATGAATAAACTTTAGGGCTTGATGATCAGTGAATAACACAAACTCATTCTATATGATGTAGTGTTGCCATTGCTTCAAAGCCTCACCACTATATAGAATTCCTGCTCTAAGTATTCCACTTCTGTCTAGCATCACTCAACTTTTCTGAAAAGAAAGCCACGAGTCTCTTTTCTCGGAAAAGGACAACCCCAACACCCACACCACTAGCATCACACTCTACCTCAAAGATATTTTCGAAACTTGACAAGGCTAATACTGGAGCAGTGCACAACTTTTACTTGATGAAGGTGAAGCTCTTATCTTACTCCTCTTCCTAATTGAATCTCTTTTTCTTCAAACATTTTGTGAATGGTGCCACAATAGTGCTAAAATTCATGATAAATCACCTATAGAAAGTTGGCAAACCATACAAACTTCTTAATTCAGAAACTGATTTTGGTGTTGGAAAATCTCGAATTGCTCTTGTTTTCTCTCCATCCACCTATAGACCCCTTTTCACGAACCATAAAACCTAGGAACAACAATTTATGTTTATAGAAAGTACACTTCTTTAGGTTGATGTACAACTGATTCTCCTTTGCCTCAATTGAATCAAGTGATCTTTTTTTGGACTTACCGCAAATAAGTATGTTATCGAAATAAATAACAAAAGACCAAATGAAAGGATGAAGAACATGGTTCATCAATCTCATGAAGGTACTTAGGGCGTTTGAAAGTCCGAATGGCATCACCAACCATTCGTAACGTCCATCTTTACTCTTGAAAACAGTCTTACATTCATCCATAGGTTTGATGTAGATTTGGTGATAGCCACTACGAAGGTTGATTTTCAAAACGACTTTAGAACCTTCAAGCACATCCAACATGTCCTCCAATCATGGAATGGAAAACTTGTACTCATTGTGATAATGTTGATGGCCCGACGGTCAACACACATACTTCACTTTCCATCCTTCTTTAGCATTAAGAGAACTGATACTGCATACGGACTCATACTCTCACTTATGAATCCTTTCCTCAACAGCTTCTCAATTTGCTCCCTGAAAATTTCATTCTCATTTGGACTCAATCGGTAATGAGTTAAATTTGGAAGACTAGCCCCAGGTACCAAATCAATCTGGTGTTGAATATTTCTCATAAGAGGTAATTCATCGGAAACCAAATCTTCAAATTGTGCTAATATTTTCTGCACTTCAGACAGAACACCCTCATCTTTCTTATTTTCTATAAGAAGCTCCTTAACTACAACTGGATAAAAGCAATCAGACTACCTTGTAGAATCTACAATATCCTTTCCATTACTTGTAAGGGTCAGGAAACTCTCAGTTCGTTGTTGGGTGATATTCTCATTCTGCTTGAAAACCACAACGATCTTATGACTGCCCCATGTAAATAATATCAAATCACGCCATTTGAGAGTTAAATCCACATCAAACTTCCATGTACGTCCCAACATAATATGGCCAACATCCATATCTATGACATTACACATAATTTCTTCCTTATAATACATATCAATGGAAACAGGTACCTTGCAAGTCTCATCAACTCGAACGGAATGAATTTTCTTCACCTAACCTAGGGAATAAGAATTAGGATGGTTCTTAGTTGGTACTTTCAACAAATTCACCAACCTCTTTGATACAAAGTTCTCACAGCTACCATTGTCCACAATAATTTCACACAACTTATTTTTGACAGAAGGAAGTGAACAGAATATGCAGTGATGCTATCCCACCTCCTTAGGCGACAAAAGGATCTGCTGCAATATCATAGTGAGTTTTTCCACACCTTACTCTATAGAAAACTCAACTCCTCCATACTCATCTTCCACCTCAATGTCCTCTTCCTCATCTACTATCTCCAGTTCTACCAAATTGACATGTTTTCTTTTAGGGCAGTTATTGGAACGATGCCCTGGTTTGTGACATCTATAACAAATATCTTTTGTAGGCCTAGCATACAGATTTGCATTCTGAGGTGTGCTTTGGGTTTGACCTCTGTTTTCAAACCGACCACTATTGTCAACATTGCTCTTGTTAGAGTTGACTGGGGTTCTTAGTGGGACCTTTCCTCTGTCTAATAGAACAGACAATGATGGTTCAACAGGTAGGGGAGCTCTCTTAAAAGTGGCTGCCCTCTATCACATTCCATCACTTCAGCCTTCGTCGCTAAGTTAATGGCTTTCTACAACGTCCAAATATTCTGCAACCCAATTCTCCTCCGAGTATTTTGTAATTGATCACACCATATTGCCACTGTCGATTTCAAATGAAACATTACCATCTTAACCATTTTGCTCTCCGACACATCCATAATTTCGAAAAACCTTTCAACCTCCACTAACCAATCCAAAATGTCCTCGATCTTCATGTTATCAAAGAACGGGGAAATGTTTGCTTTAGTCCGATAATCATCAAAGGCATTTCGATTTTGATGATTGCGCGGCAGCATTTCGAACTCTTTCTCTGACTTTGATTCGCTTTCATCCATTGCAAGCCTCATATTATTTCCTCTTCAAACTACGGGCTTAGAAATATGTTCATTGTTGGTTTCCTATTGTTCATTTTGTCCATTGTCTCCAACACCCCGCAGCCAATCTAAGTAGTAAGATCGTCAATTTGTTGATTTTGAGCATCCAAACCTACCTTAATAATTGGTTTGTCACCATGGTTGCGAATCAAAGATATAGAGAATGAAAAAACCGGCTCTAATACCACTTGACGCAATATGAAAAAAAAAAAGAATTCAAGTGAAAACCTTAATAAAACAAAATTTGAAATCCACCAAATTATGAAAAAATAAGCTCACAAATTTTATTAATTGAAGGATGATCAAAAATGATAAATTAACCATTTATTTATAAGGGTTTACATGAAAACTTAGTAAAAGCAAGCTAAAATTGCAAAGAATTCGAACTAAACTAATGACAAAAATAGTACTAAAATTTAAAAAGTAGTTTCCAGTCCTAGAAAAACTCAGATGGCTAAAATCCATTGTATATCATAGTATAGCTGTGTGTTCTACTCATCTCATTATTTTCTTTTCAAAATGGTATTATGGACTTAAATCGGAGCTCGATTGCCGCACTTGTACTATTGCCTTTTATCCTATTTAGCTTTTTTCCTTTTCTGTCAAGTTCTTCTTCAATCAATTCAGTTATCTGTTCTACATTATATTGTCCGCCATTTAATTTTACATTGCTTGGAGAACCTTTCGAAACCTTAGAGAATGAATTGTGCTAGGGGTTATGGAATGGAATATTCCATTTCATCTTGATGAACAATTCTTTCTACTTTTAGTGTTGAATAAGTGGGCACAATATAAGGGATAAACTTCAAATGGGATTGTTGGATATGGGCGGCCTCTCTATTCTAATATTTGGGCCTCTCTCTATTTTTGCTGGCCATGTTCTATTCTAATACTTGGGCCAACCGATTTACTATTTTAATTGGTGTAATCTTTGGCCTTACACCTGGTACATCTTGGACCGTTGGATTAAGCTATTGAAGGGTTGATTTTATCTTCTGGACTTTTCGTTTGGCTTGAGTGATTTACATTCTAGGGTTTTCTCTCCTTTGTTCTTTCTCGATAGGTTTTCTCTCTGATTTTTCATTCTTGAGATCTTTAGTTGTGATCTTTGTAATATCTTAGTGATATTCTTGAGAATATTGTGTATATGCTAGTATAGTGGAGTGAAAACTTCTATATGAGAGGCTAGAGAGAACATTGAAGAAATCGAAGATTTCTTCATACATTTGTAAATCTGAACTTTGTGATTTCCTTATTGGATTTGAGCTTAATCTACAAGGTAGATGCTCAACGGGTGAGTAGGCTAATTTAGCTAAACATCCGGGCTCCAAAAGGGGCGAAAAATTCTGTGTTCTTTCTTATGATTCTGCGATTTTATATTTCTATTTTTATTGATACAAATTCTTGATTATGGATCAACAAGTGGTATCAGAGCGTCCTTTTATGGGGGATTAGGGTTTTTTTGTCAAAATCGCCTTTGCAGATCTACATGATTTTTCAAAAACCTTGATTAAAATTGTGGTTTTCTAAAACTGTATGTTTCATTTTCTCCTCGATCCAATTCTTGATTNTTATGATTCTGCGATTTTATATTTCTATTTTTATTGATACAAATTCTTGATTATGGATCAACAAGTGGTATCAGAGCGTCCTTTTATGGGGGATTAGGGTTTTTTTGTCAAAATCGCCTTTGCAGATCTACATGATTTTTCAAAAACCTTGATTAAAATTGTGGTTTTCTAAAACTGTATGTTTCATTTTCTCCTCGATCCAATTCTTGATTGGATTCCTTTTTCGAAAAACCTCTGATCTGTGAGACTAACTATCAAGTTTTCTTGATCTGTGTTTTTCTGTGTGAAAAACATTTTTGGGGTTTTGGCTTCTTAAGATATTGTTTCTCTTGCTGATTTCTTAGT
>CAIGRP010012624.1:0-11483 GCA_903798385.1 Fraxinus cuspidata
CATGCAATATCATCTAATTCTTGCCTCCTATAGGCACTCGTTTCTGCAGCCCATTGACCATTAAGGGCTGCAACACATCTTTGTTACAGGAATAAAGCCCTCATCTTTTGGCGCTAGAGATTGAAGTCTCTAGTCCCATTCCATGTCTCAAGTTCAAACTTATGTGCAGTAGACATGATGACAGATATATTCACAAATTACAATTATACAACACACAGAGTATAATAGTTCGTGCAATAGCAAAATTAACAGGGTAATAACAGATATACCTTTATCAAGATAATACTCAAAACAATGTAATGATACTGTAGAAAAGAAAATGTTATCATTTTGAAAATCTTCACAAGAGATCTTAGACAAAGGAAAGCAATGGTAGGTTACTTACCTGAATAACCACTTTCAAAAAAAAAAAAAAACCACAGCAATTACAGTAAGTAAAGATAGGAAGAGAATACCAGAACCTGAAACCTTAAAGTTTCAGAATGAGGAGAGCAATCAGAGAATACTAGAATCGTACCAAGGATTCCAGAATGAATGTAAAAAAGCAGCGAGTCGCCAAGACTCAATGAAACTCAGAAGTGAGTTGCACACTCAACCAGGAATCGGAATGAGTTACTCCAACTCGCCTAACTCAGTACGAGTCAGAAACAAAAGACACCAAGATTCAATAGAAACACAAGATTAACCAGACATTACAACGTGTTAAGAGGAGTGAAAAGGAAAAAATATTTTTTTCTCACAAAGAACGACTCGACTTCCCCAAGAACCTCAGATCTACACCAAGATAACCATAACAGAGATCCTATCAAACCTTAACATGGAGACAAAGCTCTGATACCACTTGTTAGGCCCCAAATCAACAACCAAAAATCGAAGTTCACAAACCACAAGATAATTTGCAAAAAAATAAAAGAAACTGAACAAGCGATTTTTTCACCCCATAGGGTCCGAATGTTTAGTCACAAAGACCTAGTCACCCGTTGAGCATCTACAAAGGATATAGCTCTAGATCCACTAAGTATAGAACAAGAGTCAGTACAAATGTATGAAGAAACAAAAGGTTTCTTCAAGTTTTATCTAGCCTCAACTCTACAATTGTAACCCCAAACTAATCAATCCCTAAATCTGTACAAACTACACAGACATTCACAAAGAAACAGGATTGAAGAATCACTAAGATCGATTACAGTTACAAAGCAGAAGAACCCTAGACTTTCACTAAGAAAAGAGAAAACAGAGAGAGATGAAGAAAGGTTTGAAGACTCTCGAATGCCAATCACCCAAAAGCCAGGTCAACCAAGTAATATGAATAGTTAGTATCTAAGGGTAGAGGAGCAGCCATGTAAATGGCAGATATGCAACCAATTAAAGAGGCCAACCCATTCCACAGAAAAGAAGCCCAAATGCACAGACAGCCCAACAGGATAGTATAGTGAGGCAGCCTATTTAGTTAACAATTTTCTTGCATTAGAAGTCACTAGGAAGCGTTTGGTCTTTAGTTATGTATTAGCAGCGTTTTAAAAAGCATAAAGTGGAGCGAAACTTGGTGATCAAGTTTCGGCCTAGACAAGCCTATGTTTCGTTTAGGCGTTAAAAAGCGTAAAAATATGTTTTCTTATTTTAATATTTTTTTATTTATTAAATCAATTTTAAAATTATGTAATAAATAAAGGAAAAAAATCTTTAAAAAACGAAAAAAAAGTGTGCTAGGCTCACCAAGGCGTGAAAAAAAATTTAAAAATTAAAAAATGAAAGGCGCAAAAAACCACGGAGCGAGACGTTATGCTCACACTTCGCACCTAAGACGCTGCTTTTTAGAATATTGTGTATTAGGACTTTTAATTTTCGTAATTATCTTTTAATTTTTGTTGTTGTCTAGAGTTAATCATTATCTAGAGCATAATTGTTTTCCAAATTTTAGTTAGAGTGTATTTGATTGTAAGCATGGAACTTTTATAAAAAGAAAATATTTTTTAGGCAATTGAATTGCCGAATTTATTTGTATGAAAATTATTAATTAAATGTTTTTTTATTGGTTTAATTTCAATCTAGAAAATATTATACCTGTCCATCTTTTATAAGCGGGTAAACAAGAAAAATGGGGATAGATGAGAGATAAAGAAAGACAATTGCCTTCAAAGTAGAAATTTATCCCTCACTAAAGAAAATATTTTCTTTATTTTTGAGGAAAATATTGCCACATGCCCAACTTTTGGAAAATATTTTTCATTGAGAAAATCTCAATCAAACACACATTTATTTCTTTAAATAAGGATTATAAGTCTTCAAGGCATAAAGTGATTTTTAAATTGAAATAAAATATCAATGTTTAGGAACTTCTCCAATTTCTTAAATTCTCGATAAGTGATATTTAAAATTAATGAATACAAATTCTCTACATATGTGCGAGAGTTAAAAAGTCTTTGATGCCTAGATTTTTTGTATTCTTGAGAATCAATATAAACTAGAATGTGATTGTATTATTGTATTCGTTTGGAATCAAAGGAATTTTAATAACGTGTTTTTTTCAAAAGTGTATTTTATACACTTATTAGGCATACATTTGATTATCCGTTGAGAAATTACATGAAATATGGAGTAATTCTATGTAAATATTGTTTGTTAGGTAATAATCGATGAAAGAGGCGGGAGTAAGGAAAATAAGCAAAAAAAAATGGCTTAATTGTATCAAATATAAAGTTCGGGGACTAAAATGCAATAATTCAAAAGTTGGGTTGGAATGTAAAATGATGATTTAAGAATGCCAAAAGTCAATTGGAGTACCATGTGCACACATGGGACTGCAGCCCTTGCGTACGCAAGGTAACAAAATGCTTTACTTGAGGCCAAATTTCGTGCATTATGTGTGCACTTATTTTGAACCATGCATATTCAATTCCAAAAAAAAAAAAAAATCCGTTTCCTTATTTTGTTTTGGAAACTTTTGGTATGCAATATATCATGAGCCTTCCAGAACAAGGAGACCTTTTTTTATCATTATTTTGTGAGTGCAAGAAGGATTATTACATTGAAGATTTGAGAAATCATCGCTGGGCTGAAGATTGAATTAAATAATTGGAGTTTTCGAGTTCTTCATCATATTCCTTGTCTCCGGTGATGTCTTTTCTTATTCTTTTGTATAATTTTCATATGGCAATTCTAGGCTAAACAAATCTATGTATTAAACAGATGACAAAACTTTCTGATTTACAGTTTTAATTCAGACTTGTTTTCAAGTTCTTTTCGTGTGTGTGATTTCATATGCATAAATTGTAGTTGTTTTAATGATTGCGCGTCATTAAAACATATTTGTTACTTATTCATAGTGCTGGAAAACTCACGAAAGGTAGAACGCTATATATGAAACACACGAACAATAAATATTAGGAATAATATTTATGACGTCTACGATCATATGTGATAATTTTATAATTAAATACATGTTTTTCATATGAAATCATACTAGGAATATGGTTAGGTTGTGTTTAGGTTTGATATGTTTTGAAAAAGAATATCGAATAAAATTGGATTATCGATGGTCACAAACATGTTAATCGTGTGAATCAACACAAGTCAATAATTGAAACTGGAAGTCAATAGGTGGAATCGGAAATCCAATACGTTCATCTGATAGAAACCCATAATTTATTGCTTTCATAATTTAGCATAATAGAAAAACTCAACAAACAAATTATTTTGTTACAATCGATCGAATTTGGTAAACACTAATATACTAATATTGAACGTTATTCCTCGAGGGACCATATTCGCAAGTCACTACGTATTTCTTGTCAACAATCCCCGTTCACTTGCGGGATTATCTCGAACGGTTTTATTTATTTCTACGCTTCCGCCCACGTCAGGAAAGTAATTGTAACTTCAATGGTTTAAACGCAAGGCAAACGTGCCCTTCTTGATTAGTGGATTGTCCATTTGATTTGTTCTCTCCAAAGTTATATCCTATTGGTTTTAGTGTACCATTGCGAGCTTGAGCTCAATATGTACAAGTGTTATTTGTGAAATAATTCGAATTTCAAATCATTCACTGACTTTAAGTACTCGTGCTATGCATGTGGGGAGCATCGGCTCTACTCGTGTGGGCTTTTGAGTAGCATGAGAAATTGTTGGAATGCTATGAAAAAGTATCGGGATTAAGGATGCGTGCCAGTTTCAAACTCGATCTCTTAATTAGACTGAACGATGGACATAATTAACAAAAATAAATTAATTTTTCATCCTCGTTTTCTAAATTTTCATCAATACTGCGTAAGAAATATGTCCAACTGTTTGCTTCGCCAGTAGCTTGACGTTTGGTTTACAACTGTGTATTGTTGAATACTTTTTTTTTTCTCAAGATTCCAATTTCGGCAAGTCATTTTCTATAAGCTGCTTTCTTGTCCTTTGTTAATTGTCAATGACTAATGTCCTTGTGTTCTCATTTAAATTTTTGTTTTTTTTCCCTTGGCTTGTTTATTATTGGATTCACGTGAAACTCATCATTTATGAGCGAGAGATGTTGAAAAATTAGCGTTGGATAGTTCGTGTGACTCTGGACTTTAAATTTTAACTCGACTACAAGAATTTATAAATTACCTTAAAAGAAGAAATCTTACGAGAGTTAAATCTTCATTTCTCTGAATATCATACTCTTTTCAATGGGATTAATTTCGGGTCGAAGGACTGCATTAAATTGTTGAATTGTACATCATAAAATTAAATAAATAATTATGTGAAACTAATTATAAAAATTTCTTGGAAATGAATATGACATGCACGTGAATAGACGTGTTGAATATGATTACCAAGAAGAAGAGATGGATTCTATCTCATAAATGAAAAGGAGGTGGACCTCAAAAAAAAAAAAAAAATCTGGTGAATTTTTAATAGAATTCCACACCAAAAACAAAAGGAGGAAACAAAAGATCATAATGGAATTAATTGCGTACGTTGTTCACAGTTACACGTTTATGAACTCTACCAATAACTGGTCAATTTGATAGACAAAGGTGGAAAGGAATTTCAATTCCATGTTAATTGGAAAATAAAAACCCACCAAACTCGAAACTCGTTCTCCATGAAAACAAAGTAAATGCAATTTAAAATGGTTCTACCTTAGAATTTGGTTTTCATTTTCACGTTGCAATCAAACGGTCAAAGTTCGTTTTTCTCATATGTGACATTTTCCATGGAATTTGTTGCAATCAATTATGTCCTAATTATGTTTGACAGACAGCTATTTATTTAACAAATTAGTCCAATTCTTGCATAGTCCAAATCCCTCTTAATCTTGTGATTAACGTCAATTAATGCATGCTAAATTTTCACATAAATTATGGTCTGTATTTACAGCTTGTTTCAGCCTTGGAGGAGGATTCCTAAGTTTAAAAACCTTGTTCTCTTCAAATGAATAATTTGAAGAAAGTTTCATTTGTTTTTGAGGTTCTTATATAGTTCTATTGGGTTCACATCTGAGGTGGTTTTGAAGGTTGCTAGAACACCATTTATATAGATCAGGTTAGTTCTGTAAATTTTACAACCTTAGTGATCCTTTCTTTACAATGATTAATTTAGTCGACTTGAAATTTATTCAAAATATGCCTTAGTTTTGTCGTCGTTGTTGTTTGTCAATGTTTGTTTGTGTTGATTCTAATGAACTCTGCATTTAGGTAATAAGCAGTAATTCTTAGGACGTGTTTGTTACACTGAAAGGAACGACTCGACAGGGTCAAATGAGGCAAATGTTAAGCTATTCTGTCCTGCCATATCTAGTCGATTGTACAAAACTTGCCATGCCAATATACTTGATATGACCATCTCGTTTAAGTTTCATAACATTTAAATTCTGATTTCCAGGATTACATTAGAGAAAACTCTGATTATATCGAAGTACCTCAAAATTGAAGTTAATTCGTTGTCGGTTTTTAAGTGTTTCTTCTTCTTGGTCGTTACAGAAATCTCCAAACAATGGAAGATACAGAATCGAGCATGCAACCTCTTGCCATCGTAGAAGATGACGATAACTGTACGAAAGACGGGACAGTCGATTATCGTAATAAACCTGCTAACAAGAAGAAAACAGGAAACTGGAAAGCCTGTCCATTTATACTAGGTCAGTTATTTTCATTCTTAATTCTTCCAAATTAAGTCATTTCTGGTAATGACACTGCTTGCTGAGTATCGGATTATTTTTTTCTGCAGGAAATGAATGTTGTGAAAGATTAGCATACTACGGAATGAGCTCCAATTTGTTTCTTTATTTCACAAATCAGCTCAATCAAGGAAGTGTAACTGCTTCGAAAAATCTGTCGAATTGGTCTGGTACTTGCTATGTTATGCCATTACTTGGAGCTTTTCTTGCTGATGCATATTTAGGAAGATATTGGACTATTGCCAGCTTTTCGACCATCTATGTTATCGTAAGTTAAACTATCTGTTTCTTTTAGTAGAGGTAGCGACAAACTGAACAAATTGGAAAGAAAATGAATCGGGCTTAATTTTGTTGTCATTATGGTATATTTTGATCACCTCGTCTAAAAGCTTAATTTGTTAGAAAGCTAGCACTTCTCATCGCTCAGTCTTCTCAACTATTTAACCATTGCCAAATTCTATCAACAGGGAATGACACTATTGACATTATCAGCAACAGTCTCTGGCCTGAGGCCAACCTGTTCAAAGAAAGATGTCTGTACTGCAACACATACTCAAACATCAGTCTGTTTTCTTGCACTCTATCTGATAGCACTCGGAACCGGTGGGATTAAGCCATGTGTCTCATCGTATGGTGCAGATCAATTTGATGACACCGATGAGGCTGAAAAGAAGCACAAAAGTTCTTTCTTCAATTGGTTCTATTTTTCAATCAATATTGGTGCACTTATTGCCTCTTCTGTGATTGTTTGGATACAAGTTACAATTGGTTGGGGATGGGGATTTGGTATTCCTGCTGTGGCTATGGCAATAGCTGTGGCCTTTTTCTTTTCGGGTACTCGACTTTTTCGGTACCAGAAACCCGGTGGCAGCCCTCTTACGCGTCTCTGCAAGGTGGTGGTAGCCACACTGAGAAAAATTCAAGTTGTGGTACCTGAGGACAAGTCTCTTCTACATGAGACTTCAAATGCAGAATCCGTTATAGTAGGCAGCCGCAAGCTTGATCACTCGGATGAACTTCGGTATGTACCCTTTTCTACTATGGACTATGTGTTTGGTACTTTGGATTTATTAGGATAAGACAAGACAAGACAACTAATAGATTGTCATGTATGTCTCTTCTTTAATCTTGTCTAGTCTTATCTAGTCCAGCATACTAAACATACCTTGAGTGTTTACTATAACTACAATGCCCATCATAAATCATTTTTTTAACGAACTACCTAAAAGTACGAGGACCTTTAGTAATTTTGTATTCAACTACGTAACTTGCATCCTCGTGCAAACCAACACCACGTTCTTAAAAGAATAGAAATTCTTAAATACAAACTACACTCAACTTCTATTATATAATCAACTTCCTTTCACTGGGTAAGCAACCTGAGGAAACTTGAGTCTTTACAAGCCTTATCAGGTAACCATCAAGAACAAGTATCCAATTTTATTGCAGTTATTCGACCAACAATTCAATTGATTACTTTTTAAAAAAGTTTCTAGTCTGTTAAATTTGTCAAATTTCAGGTTCTTTGATAAGGCAGCAGTGATACTACAATCAGATTATAAAAAAGACACAATAGATCCGTGGAGACTTTGCACTGTTACACAAGTTGAAGAACTGAAATCAATTATCCGATTACTTCCCATATGGGCTACTGGCATAATGTTCAGCACAGTGTATGCACAAATGGGCAACTTATTTTTGTTACAAGGAACATACATGAACACAAAACTGAGCACTTTTGACATCCCGGAAGCATCCCTAGGCATTTTCGACACTCTCAGTGTCATTTTCTGGGTTCCAGTCTATGATCAAATCCTGATTCCTATAGTAACAAAATTCACAGGCCATAAGAATGGTTTGACACAGTTGCAGCGTATGGGGGTTGGGCTTTTCATATCCATATTTGCTATGATATCTGCAGCAGTTCTAGAGGTCGTTCGACTAGGAATTGTACGAAGGCACGACCTGTATAACACAAAGCAAGCACCCATCTCGATATTCTGGCAAATCCCGCAGTATTTCATCATAGGATGTGCGGAAGTGTTCACAAACATAGGACAACTCGAATTCTTCTACGAACAAGCACCTGATTCTATGAGAAGTTTGTGTGCGGCCCTTTCTTTAACAACGACTGCTGTGGGAAGCTATGTGAGTTCTTTGTTACTGACTATTGTTACAGATATCAGTACTAGGAATGGGAAGCCTGGATGGATAGCAGACAATTTGAACCATGGTCACCTCCATTACTTCTTTTTGCTACTGGCTGTTCTGAGTTTTCTCAACTTGGGAGCTTTCATTGGGGTGGCAAAGAGATATACATACAAAAGGGCTGTGGGAACTCTTCGTTGACGACTATGTGAAGTGACAACTATGCAATTCTGGATAGCACTGTACATATTGGATAATATTTTTTTTCTTTTTTTTCTTCGATCATGTTCAGTTATGTCTAGTGCAACGTGACAACCAAAGTTAATGTGTTATCATTTCCTTGTTCAATGTGACAACCATATTGGATAGTATTTATTTTCTTTTTTTTTTTTAATCCTGTTCAATTATGTCTAGTGCAGCGTGACAACCATGTTAATGTCTTATCATTTCCTTTCAGTGTCAATAAACTATGTACAAGTTAACTACAAAAATGAAAGATGCTGAACATAAACAAATTTCTCCACGGTCTAATAGTCTTAATTTTTTGATTCGGCACTTCAAGATAACATTGGAGCACAGAAACATCGTAAATTCAAGTATGACATCCACCAATTTATGAAAATTGCACGTCAGTCCAGAATCAGTCACTATTTTTCACTAATATTCCACTCCATTCGTGCAAAACACTTTAATGGTAAGTTTCACTGTCCAGAGACTGGCTACCACAGGGCTGGAAATTACCCTATGTGCAATTATTGAAGAGACAGCACTCCCAACATTTGTCATAAACCATGTGTAGCACCTCTCAAACAATAATTTCAATATAAGACAACAATAAAATAGTATATGGTATTGGAAAAAGTCAGCTACACCAACTACAACATTTTAACTTTTTTTTATCTTCCTTAATTGTTTTGCCCAGTTTAGCATGCTCGGGACATCAGTAATTCTAGGTACATTTCACCTGTGATTGAGACCTAATTGCCCAGCATTGAACCTCAATCAAAATATGTTAAGATAAAAAACTACTGTGGCATAAGTATGCTACAAAACAGCTTCCAGTCCATGCTCAACTCCTCAATAACAGAAGGATATCCATTCTGCATACAGGAAAGAGCTTCAGTATTTTCTACCTAGGGACTTGTGAATCTATGGAAGGTTTGAAATTTAAGTTTTGCCTGCCGTATAAAAAGAAGAAAAACGTCAAATGAAATAGTAAAGAAATATGCATAGGTAACATGAACACCCTATATATCATCTTTCATATTCTTACTCTTCACGTACAAGATAACGAACCTCCTGGATTTTAGAGACATGCAATTATAAAATTAGAACGCATTAGGTTCTATTAACACTGCATAAATCTGCTCTCACATTCCCACTCCTCAGACACAAGATCAACGTGATTCTTGGAATTCCTGAGAGGTCCTATATGAAATTCTAAATGTGAGTTGGAAAAATTTCACATTCTGGCTTAGGCATAGCCCATCATACTCAGAAAGAATATCGTTGTACAGACAAAGGAAAGATTCAAAACAAGAGGCCTTTATATGAACAAAAGAAAGAAAATATGAAACAATTACTACTATGTTACAGATAAGGTTACAAGATATGGAAACTACAAGGTTAAACATGAATGAGGTACTAGATTTGAAAATTTGTAGCAAGTATCGCTTAATAATTTTGCAGAGAAGAACTGTATACCTTCAGTCAATTCAACTGCAGAACATTCCCAGTAATTGAATTTGAGTTCTACAGCTTAAATTTTCCACCCTTTATGCTCCTCAAACTCCTCAATGGTGTCATATAGAATGGTGCTATGCCATTGTCAAGATCCATTGACGAATATTTGGCACTCATGTTTCTCTCCAGCATAAAATCTTCCCTGCCTTTGTAAGCACGTACACCACTGTTATCAACACTCCTCCTACCATAACTTGATCCCGGGATTTCACCTGAATTTCTGAAACCAACAACACTACTACTGCGTGCAGGCTTCCAACCCAACACTTCTTTTACTTCTCCACTGGCATCCTTCCCTTGCTTGGGGTCATCAATTGATCTGTCAATTACATTTTGTGTGAAACTTTCGCGCTTATCTTCGCAGTTCTTGTGTTTGAAACTAATGACATCGCGTACTTTGTGCCATCTAACAGTCTTCTTAGGTACATTCATGTTATCAACATTTTCAATAGCAGCAGTTCTTTTAGAAATGGATACAACCTTCTCCAAGTCATCATCTTTAATGGAATTCATATGCCAATCTTTCAATTCCCTCTCCGTGATTACCAACTTCAAGTTCGCAGGAGATACCCTTTGATCCTCTGAACCCATTGTTTTCTTTCCAAAACTTCTGACAGAGCTCGACCGATCAAAACTACTACGCATCATGGAAGAAGAATCTGAATTAGAGTAACCTGATCCACCAGAGCTAGTCTCGTCCTCCACTATAGAATGCATTGGCCCGTCAACCGACAACCTTCGATTCTCAAATCTGTTGGCATTACCCAAGATCCCATTCTCAACAACAGAAAACATCGGTGCAAGCGTCGGAATAGTCCTTGCAATCATGTACCCATCCCAAGAAGCCCGAGGCTCATCAAATGAAATCCTACCTGCATCAACCGAAAACCTTGGCTCGGTGTCACAAGATCTTCTCGCCCCAATTTCGGATGGAGTTTCCCTCGACTTTTCCCTGTTCGAAACCACATCATTACAACAATGGCTACCCGCAGTTACACGGTTGCTAGTGCTACTATTATTAGCCTTCTTCATCTTATTCTTTTGTCTCCATTTCTGCAATTTCTTGGTGAAAACAGAAGCTGCACCCAATAAATTTCCAGCAATGCCTTTAATATCCTTAGATTTATTATTCTTATTCTGAAATTCAAGATCTATGTATTCCTTCATTGTCTTGAATTCTCCTTCCTCAACCTCCACATCATCGTCAATCGCTTTCACATCTACTCCCACCAAAGCATTACGCGAAACCCAAATTTCTTCACTACATCTATTTTCTTCACTTGACTCAATGATCGTACAAGTGACTCTCGAAAGCCCTAAATTCTTCGACTCAACTTTGGAGCATCCACCGGATCCATTCTTTTCATCATCATCATCGAACAGATGAGCCAGGGAGCTCCGATCCGACCTGACGTCGCATGACTTGCGCCGCTGCTCGGTGAAG
>CAIGRP010012632.1:4402-15809 GCA_903798385.1 Fraxinus cuspidata
TAAAAAAAAAAAAAAAAAAAGACCATACTCAGCAGAAAATTTGCATTCTTTTAGAGAAATCGTTTTGCTTACATATAGCTTAAGCATTTAGGTCTCATCAAGGGGCATTTGTAACCATTGTAGCATCCATAGGATCCCACCATCATTAGTCGTCGACTATATAAAAACTAATAATGCAGCCATTTTCAACCAACATTAGCCCAAATTGTCTTCACCTAATTATAATACATCTAAGTAAATGAAGAAAAACAAAGTAAAGTTGAATGAAAATAAGAAGAATATCACATTACAACAAGTGCAGAAAATAATGGTACAGGTCTTTTAAGAAAAGCCAAAGATATAATCGAACAAAATAGGACATTTAGCAAAATAAGATCACTCTTATTATAGGTATAGACACTGATAATCCAAATTGAACACATCAAAAAAAAAAAAAAAGTTGTAAAAAGTTGGGAAAAGAAAGACATGAAAGAAAATAGTACTTTGTGTGGAAGCCCACTCTTTGGACCCAGAAACAAAATGATGAATGGGAATATTTTTCCTCCAACTTCGTGGTAGTCTTCTTCCAAATAAATAAGTCCATAAACAAAAGAAGAAAACCAATAGATCACCGATCTATATCACTTACAGAGAATATAAGGAGACAAGGAAAAGAATTAATAGCAATATAATAGCAAGGTTACGACCTACTTCTCTTCTTGTACTGTCATTCGGAAGCCTATCAACAATCAGAATGTTGCCAATTGTACTGCAAATATTGCCAATTGTACTGAAGAAAACTCATACGTTCCCTCTTCAAGTTTCCTTATTTTTCCACTGGTTGAAGAAGAAATTGTTTAACAATCAAATAAAATATTTAGCCTGCTAATGCAATAAAATAAAATTTCTAAAACCATATATATGCTATTAAACACAGGAAATAAGGTATTTCCATTTTTTCCAGCAACGTTAACACATTTGATGCACTATTAAACATATACATTTTATAGACAGATAAATTTAAACAGATTAAGAAAAATGACCTAAGTTGCTAAATTTGTAGAGAGAACTAAATTTGTAGAGAGAACTCCTTTCGCAGGTTTTGAAATCAAGTCAAGAAGTATTCCATCCTCAATTCAAATTACTCGTACATAAAAAAATGAATTATGATGTACAACAATAGAAGAAAATAAGGGAATTAAAAAACAAAACAAAAAATTACGAAAGAAAAATACCTCAATTTGGATACCTTGCCTGTATCTAAGATTTTCAAAAAGGGCAAACCCAGCAGGGGTTTCGAACAGTTTTAACATTCTTCTTGCTCAAAATCGTCGACCGATATGGCCACTAAAAATTACAACTCTTCTCGAGCTAGGATTTGGGAAAAAAGAATGTGAGAGTTGAGTAAGAGTCGAGAGTTTTGTACATTTGAAGCCCTAGATAAAAAACAGTAAATTTAAGAACAAAAGATGAACTTAAAACACCCATAAAACTGTTATACCCGTGCAAGTTTGTGTGAGATAAAAGAAAGTACAAAAGCAATAAAGAAGACAAATTGTACCCTGGGCCAACAGACGACGAAACAATAGCGTGAATCTCAACAATCAGCTTTTCCAATTTCCTACACTCATCGGTGACCCGTGCAAATTGTCGACCTTGGATCTATCATCTTTGGACTTCTCTTCCTGAAGCTTCAATCTCTACGATTCTCCACGAACTCTTCTTCCATTAGTAAATAATCTTTCATTCGTTAGTGCTTCAGAAGTTACAACTTGCACTTGCTCAATGATGTACAGTTAGGAGCCGTGGAATGGAAAGGAAAAAGGGAAAGGGAAAGGGAAAGGGAAAGGGCTTCCTCGGCCAATAAAGCAGCTCATACAGGGAATGTGAAAGGAATGGGAAGAAGGCGTGTGAAACGCATTTTGGCTGATGTACAATTGTAAAATTTAATTATGTTGACGATTGCAAATCGTGACAAGTGGCAGCCAAGATTTTGGCTCTTTTATATTATAGTGACAAGGTAGTCTCGCTGTTCCCAAGTGTACAAAGAAACATCTGGTCTCTGTTGGACTTTTCAAGTTTTGCACTGCATTTTTCTTTTAAATTTTTTTTTTGAAAGGTAATTTTTCTTTTAATTTATTACTAATTTCTTTCTCAAATTTCCATAATCAAACTATTTTTTTATGAACTTTAAGGTGATACAGTTTTTTTTATTGTACAATCTTTGTTCGTAGTTTATTATTGATGTCAATGTGGTTTACTATGGTTATAGATTTGACTTAGTTTATATTTTGTATGATAGTCCATCCTGCATGTGTAAAACTCTCATGATTGGACTGATTAATCTGTATATCATCTTCTATCAATTTCTAGGCCACAGTTATGAAACCAGCCGTGATGATTGGCACAGAGGATAGAATTTTAAATACATGGGCGCATTTTGCCAAAAATTACAGCTTTCTCCCACTTATGGGAGACGGATCTACCAAGTAGGACTCCACGCCATATAGTTTTATGCGGTACACATTTTTTGGATCTCTGTTGAGTGTGTTTCTGATGATTATCTCCTGCAGGATTCAGCCTGTATATGTTGTTGATGTTGCTTCTGCTATTGTCACTGCCTTAAAGGATGATGGAACCAGCATGGGAAAAGTTTATGAACTTGGTGGACCAGATATTTTCACTGTCCAGGAGTTGGTGAATAGAAACTCTCTCTTCTTTCTAATTCTCTCCAACCATGCCATTTTGTTTGTTTTCCTTTAAAGTTACAGTCAGTTGTTGACTTTGAGTTGTGTTGTAGGCAGAACTTATGTATGATGTGATCCGTGAATGGCCTCGGTATGTGAAGATTCCTTTTTCCATTGCTAAAGTAAGTTCATTTACGGTTGCATACCTATGCAGTATATCTTTGTATGGTTTTAGCTAAGCTCTCTATCTGAAGCTGCATATAAGAAATATTTTCATTTTTAGCTCGTGCTATTAGCATCTTGTTTGCTTTTCTTTGTTATGTGGCACAAATTTTTTGTGACCTCCTATCCTTAGATTGACGAGGGACAAGATATCAGGTTTCTTAATTGACGATCCTGTTAGTCTGTATAAGAAGACATAGACTGTAACAAGAGTTTAAGAGAAATGCTTGTAAACAATTTGGCCAAATATTTCCATATGTTAACCTTTGTAAAGGAAATCATTGATTTTCTAAAAGTTCAGACGTGATCGGGATCAATATGACGAGTTTCTCCAATAAAATCTCATCATTGAGTTATCAATAACTGCAGGCAGTGTATGTTAGTAGTTTAACTTCATGAATAATGAGATTATATTTATACCACATGTTTCTCCCTTCTCTGGGTAAGTGCTAGTGGCTTCAGGTGCAGTCTACAAAAATCAGGTTTGAAATTGAATATCCTGTAATTATTCAAACAAAAACCTCTATGAAATTGAATAAGTGGTCTCTGCTTATGCCCTAGCCCTAGGCATTTGGGGAGCTAGATTTGCCTTAACTATTTGTTTGTTTCTTCTTTTCTGCCCAATCAGAAATAAAGAAACTGTTTACACCTGGATAAGCTTTGCTAAGTACAGCTCAATTCATCTGAAGAATTCACATGGTACTTTTGAGAGAATCAATCTGCCCGTTTTTGTACATTCATTCAATGAGAAAATGGGACAAGAAGTTAAGTGAAGGCTATGGGGCCTAAATAAATATGTAAAACATTAAATAAGAACTTTAGAGTTTTTTTCTCAATATTTGATATGAGCATGTTTCTTAAAATGACTATTGCATTCTAGTTATGAGATTATGAAAAACAAGGGGTGCCTGGTGCATGTGCCAGCAATGAAAATTTTTACTCTTTTTTTTTCCCCCCAACAATCACCTTCCACTTTTCTTATTGGACATCTTATAGCTGGCATGAACCTGTGTTTACCTGAAGTAAAAAGACATCCTTGCAGGTTTCCCTGTATGATTGTTGAATCATCTCATGATTACTTGTTGGCATGTCTGGTTTTCAGGCTATCGCAATGCCTCGAGAAATATTGCTTAAGAAAGTTCCTGTCCCGATGCCTATCCCTGCCATCTTCAATCTGGACCTGATTGAAGCCAATTCCACTGATACACTGGTGTCCGGAAATGGTACGTGTCATGTTTGCTCTTTGATTGGTTTTACTTTTCTATAATGCCCCTCTGATCTTCCTATACATTTTTCTTTATAACATTTTTGGCAAAGCTTTTATTAGATTATAAGCTGTGGGTCCTACACACTAATAAGTGGGTAAAAGTTGTGGATTTTGAAGAATGTGTGGATAAAAGTAGATTTTGACCAGCTTATTAGCAATTATAAGCTTTTCCAAACATTTTGCAGCACTCTCATATAAATTACCCAACAAATATTTTTTGCTTATGCAGCTTTAAAATTTGAGGATCTTGGTATTGTGCCACATAAACTGAAGGGCTATCCAGTCGAGTTTCTTATACAATATCGTAAGGGTGGTCCGCAGTATGGTTCTACAGTTAGTGAAAAAGTAACCCCCCAGTCATGGTCTTGATTTTCGTCTGTTCTTTAGTTCTGCAAACTTCAGCTATCCTTCTGGAAGCTTTGGAGTCGGTATGTGTTGCCTTCATTTCCTTCAGCTGTGAAATTGCTTGCGACCTCATATCTTTTCTGATGAAGAATTAAAAAATCAACTGACATCATAGTCTATGAAAGCTCATAAATTCAGCTGTTTAAACAAGGAATGAGATTGTCCATTTTCAAGAGACGAACGTAGGAAGAATAAAGATGTGTGGGATTCTTCTTCAGCAATTCCAATATTCATAACTTATTCTAGAAAACATGAAGATTATTTTTTAATGGTTTTTAAGCTTTTGTATAATTCAATGATTGTTTTTTGCATGGTCATTTGTGCCTTTACTCTTTCGTCTTTGATCCATTTGCTCGTGTTTTTAACTAAGATCTTGTTCGGGAGAGATTTTCCCCAAACTCATTTTCATCCATACGTTCTCCAAGCAAGTAATCATTTTTCATGTACCTCGGTATCTTTTCTCACTTTTTAACTTTGCTTTCTTTGAAAGAAGAAAATCATTTTTCCTCCAGAAAAATCTCTCGCAGACAAACTCTGAATACATGTAAGAGAATGAAAAGAGGAGTCTCAACATATATGACTTCATGAAATCATTTTTCCTTGCCGTGTTTGGTTTATTACAACAAGCTAATGCAACCAGTTTTAGCACATAATGACATTATTTACGCGTTTAACTATATACCGAACACGAGGGAGAGACATCGATAAGGTTGATTGAGTGATTATTAAGTCATTCCAAAGGAACACTCTTTCCTTGTAGCTGGGGAAAAGTAAATGTTGCTCATTCTATGAAGCGAGTCAGTCTCTCAATAGGGAAAAGAAAGAGCAACCATGAAAAACTTCTCCCCCTTGAAATCACAAGAGAAAACTCATTTGCCAAAATCCGTCGACCACTCAAAGCCACCACAAATCATTTGTGGATCCTTTGAGAATGTCAAATTGGAAGGGGCGAATTTCGGGGCATCTATGATCACTCGGCGTGGGGGCTGCTCCGGTGAATCACCGTCCATAAACATTTATATAAACAATGATACACAGGGTATTAACAACTCGATCTTGATTGGCAGTGATGTGAAAATGGGAGATCCTGGTGTGAGTTTGTCTCTGAAAGATGTTGAAATGGACAGAGGCTTTCAACTAGTAAGCAAGACTAAGGAAAGCAATTTTGTTACTCTCTTTTGTTTGATATTTTCATTTGTACTTGCCATGTTATTTTTACTTGTTTAACTTAGTTTTTCATCTATTTTTCTTTCTCCCCTATTATCTGCTAATGTTAGATTTGTTAGCTCGAAGGTTTTGAAAGGATTTAACACAATGTCTGTTTGGTATAACTTTTAAAAAGTTAAAAAGTTGTTTTTTCAATTATGTTTGTATAATTTTTTAAAATAACTTTTAGAGGAAGCTGACTTAAGATGCAAGAAGTAGAAGCAAAACAGAAGTCTTGCCAAACAAGTCTATAATCAAAGAAAATTCAAATCATTTCAATTTCCATGTGTATAGATGCATACAAAATTTCAAGTTTATTTTTAAATTGAAGGACATATTCGTTATTTTCGATTAGATTGAACAATATAATAAATAAGATTTCATATCGATAAAATATGCTGTACGGGAGAAAGAATGGAGATCTAGAGACAGGGTCACATGATTGTTGGTTGGGGACGTGATTTCTTCAGTACTGTAAAGAATATGGTCCCAATGTTGTTTAATCATCAACAAATTTTGTGGTTTCCTATCCTCTTGTATCACATTCCATTCTTCAGTTTATTATTTCATTATGGTTGTGTATATAATATTTTACCTAAGTGCCATAATGGACAAATGACGGCCTCTTGGGAGTGCTCAACTCCCGCCCCACGGGTAAATATTCACGATTAAAGGGTACTGAATTCTCATCAGCCATCACACAGCATGCATTTGACAAAAGATCTTATTAATGTTACTTGTAGATCCATGATGTGATGAAATATGATTGGATTAAAATTTTTTCAACTAAAAAAAAAAAAGAAACTTCCCCACCGTCTTTATGACAACTCATCTGTTTACAAAATATTATATATATTATTATGTACATATATCACAGTCGAAATTATTTATCCATAAGTGTCTGTTTAGGTAGGTACAAAATCTCTTGAATAAATAAATAAATTACAATAATGGGTCAAAGACAACTAATAATTTAATCTTGTGGTAGGAGTTCAATTAATATAATATTAGAAGCATAATCATTCCCATCATTCTCGTTTCTAAACAAAATCGGACATTTCTTACACTAACTTGGGCAATTCTCTTTCAAAAATAACAATCATGCTCCAGTCATAATTCTTAACATAATTTTTGACATAACGTCACATGATATTTCATCGTTGGATCGTTTTAAAAATAATCAGTCACTGCACCTGTTACATTTCTTCAGACAAAGTAGCAAAATCCCTAAGATAATTACTATATAAACACAAGGAAAATTCCGCTGCATGCAACTGCTTATTTATAACCTAGAAAGGGACCCACACACGCCAATTCAATTAGGTTAGCAGCAAATTTTTCGTGCAGGTCAATGAGCGGCTCGTCGGTGAACCAACTCATCATGATGAGTGAAATATGTCGTTTTTACTAAAAGAATTGACAAATTGCGAGTGGCTTGACTCGATTTAACCCATGTCTAAGACGAGCTCGTGGAATGAACCGAATTTGGCGATAAACAAGTCGAGTCCATCTACACCCATCAGTACAACCATTATTGCATTGAAAGGTGGATCAATTTTTTACCTACTTGGGACTTGTTATATCACTTCGCGTACACCCCGCTGTACACAAAATTTGGCAGATGTCATCGATATCATGAACCGACAGAGCTCTAACTTGCGCCTTTACTGTTCTTCCATAAAATAGGCCTCTAATATATTCTGAAAATGTTTAGAATAATCAAATCACAAATTCGTTCACTCAGAATCTCTCTGCATTTTGCTTGTAAGTCACTCATGGCTCAATTTTTATGCCCAATTTTATTGTTTAAAAGTTTTAATATAATTTTGTAGCTGTTTATGAGTGTGTGTTTACGCTACGCTTATTGAAGTTGTTCTTGGGAATTAATTAGTGGTTCCTGAAAAACAGATTATATCAAGGCTGTTGGCAGGACTGGGGGTTTCGTGGGTTTATAGTGATGACAAATCTATGAAATTCTGGATTTTCATGGTTTTACTGAGTGTATGGGGTGATTTTTGAGTGGTTCAAAGCTAATGAGACGCCGCCTGGCGGCAACACCACCTTTAGGAGAACAAATGGAGAAGTGGCAAGGCAAGAATCAACAATCACGGCTATGTTTATTAGTTTCATTATCAGTTTTGTTTTGGAGCTTATTGTTGTATTTCCATTTTGTGGTACTTGGAGGTAGTAGTGTTGTTGATAGCTTGAGCACATTATCACAAAAAACTGAATCTTTAAATACTCGGACGAGTAATTCCAACCAGATCCCTGTCAATCGCCCCATTACCATTGAGAGTCCTAGAGTTGATAGTGGCTATGAAAAAGAAAAATCAGTTAATAATGAATCGAAAGATGAAAGTGTAAACAATGTGAAGGCGGAAGGTGTGATAGCGCCACCAGTTATTAGCCATTTGGATAGTCATGAGATGCAGAATTATCCTTTCATGAGGGCGTTGAGAACAATAGAGAATAAGAGTGACCCGTGTGGAGGGAGGTATATTTATGTTCACGATCTTCCTCCAAAGTTCAACGAGGATATGGTTAAGGAGTGTAAGAGCCTCAGCCTTTGGACAAATATGTGCAAGTTCACTACAAATGCTGGGCTTGGTCCGCCATTGGAGAATGTTGAAGCGGTGTTCTCGAACACTGGGTGGTATGCTACTAATCAGTTTGCGGTGGATGTGATCTTTAGTAATCGGATGAAGCAATTTGAGTGTTTAACAAATGATTCATCTCTTGCTGCTGCTATTTTTGTGCCTTTCTATGCCGGTTTTGACATTGCTAGGTATCTTTGGGGGCATAACATATCGACAAGGGATGCTGCGTCGCTTGCTTTAGTTGATTGGCTCATGTCGAGGCCAGAATGGAGCATAATGGGAGGAAAGGATCATTTTCTTGTAGCGGGTAGGATAACTTGGGATTTTAGGAGACTGAGTGACCACGAATCTGACTGGGGGAACAAACTCCTGTTCTTGCCGGCTGCCAAAAACATGTCCATGCTTGTGGTGGAGTCGAGCCCCTGGAATGAGAATGACTATGGCATCCCTTATCCAACCTACTTCCATCCCGCACAGGATGCCGACGTGTTAATTTGGCAGGACCGAATGAGGAATCTGGAACGCAAGTATCTTTTCTGTTTTGCTGGTGCACCTCGTCCAGACAATCCCAAATCAATCAGAGGCCAGATCATTGATCAGTGTAAGAAATCTAAGGTGTGCAAATTACTCGAGTGCGATTTTGGAGAGAGCAAGTGTCACTCTCCTAGCAGTATCATGCAGATGTTTCAGAGCTCTCTTTTCTGCCTGCAGCCTCAGGGCGATTCATATACGAGAAGATCAGCATTTGATTCCATGTTGTCTGGTTGTATACCTGTGTTTTTCCATCCTGGATCAGCCTACACGCAGTACACCTGGCATTTACCGAAGAATTATTCGCAATACTCTGTTTTCATTCCAGAGGATCGCATTCGTAAGAGGAATATCAGCATAGAGCAAACACTCAGTCTAGTTTCTCCCGAGAAGGTAAAGCAAATGAGGGAGGCAGTTATAAATCTCATACCTCAGCTGATATATGCCGATCCTCGTTCTAAATTGGAAACTCTCAGAGATGCCTTTGACGTAGCTGTTCAGGCAGTTATTGACAAAGTTACAAGGTTGAGGATGGACATCATCAAGGGGTGTAAAGATGATAATTTTATCGAGGAGCTTAGTTGGAAATATGCTTTATTAGATGAAGGTCAAGAGATAGGACCTCATGAATGGGATCCATTTTTCTCAAAACCGAAGCCTGGGAATGCAGATTCTGATAGTTCATCAGCTGATGCAGCTAAAAATTCTTGGAAGAATGAGCAAAGACAACATTCATGACTTGAACGTGAAGTCTATTTGTGCATCTCCAGCAAATACACGGCAAAAAAATGGAGCTTAAAGTGACATTATTTGCTTGAATTTTGTTTAAATCAAGATATGTGAAACTACTTCCCATATAATTATATTTTTCAACATTTTCACCGAGTATTCGTCTTATCATTATTTTTTATGAATGTCCACTCTCTCATCATGTTCATGTGTGTTTTTGTGTGTTTTATAATATAAAGAAGACGAGACTATCTACTGAATATTAGGTTAATGGTCATGTTTTGTTTTGTCTCTTTCCTTTTTTTGTGGTGGTTGATGAATCTGATTAGGCTTTAAGATGGATTAAATAGGAATAATAGTGATTCTATATGATAATTAAATAATATTTTATCCAACTACCTGATAATTAAACAATATATACGTCCAACTACCATGGATATAAAATAATTGGATTTCCTGGCATCAGTGTAAATTGTGTAATTCTTCTTGTGATGCGATGCTCCCACATCGATAAATCAACAAAGAGTTTGCATTGATTATCTTAATAAGGTTTAACATTTTAAGATGAAAATTTAAATCTTATATTAGAATCTATTAAGCTCAAACGAGTAATTTAATCGGTTTTAAATTCAAATAAGCATCTCGATCTTTTAAAATGTAACACCAAATTTCAGTACTAGTAAAAAATTTATGTTGGAAACGAGATACGATGAGAATTCAATGCACCAAACTAATCCCTTCAACAAGTACGCTTATGTTTGTGCCCTTATTCCATTTACTTGGTCGAATGATGGCACACGAGCCAATGCTAGACTCGGTTTCACGAGGTGCATTTCTTCTTGACACAGAAAGGGACACCGTGCGGCAGCAGGCTGCTCCACTAGACTACCTTTCGCCTTCTCAAAATAACTTGATCATTGATTGCTTGCAAGCTAGAAATTACAATTCATGAAAGCAGTAAATTATAATGGCTAGTGCAGGGGGCGAACACTATAAAGCTTGAAAGATGTTTGAAAGACTAATACCCCCTATAATAGCATTCTGAACAAAAACCTAAGTGACGGCAGTAGACGTTTAAATGCCGAGGAATCATACTAAAATTTTCTAATTTTCAACAATTTTACAATTGAATTAAAATATTTATAATGTGTGCGTCAATTGTGTTAAGTAAAGCTGCGGTCCTTGACATTCTCCCCATTTGATTTGGCGACGTCCTTGGAGTCATTGATGAATGATATGTTTCAATTAATAGTTTGGAGGCTCCAAGGTCTTTTTTCGCTTTCCCAAGTATTCTCCTCATTGCTGCATCCGCTCCATTTGACCAAGTACTCTTGATGATATTTTCTAGAAACTCGAGTAGTTCGATGGTCAAGAATCAATTCGGCAACCCTCTTTTCTGCTATTTTCAGTTCAAACACAGGTCGCTTTGGCTCATTTATGGATGCGTCTTCCTTGTTGGGAAAGTATGGCTTGAGTACACCAACATGAAGGACCTTGTGGATTTTGCGCCATGAAGGGGGTGCAACTCTGTATGCGTCTTCCAATCCTCTACACGATGGGTAATGGTCCAATATATTTTGGCAACAATCTTGAATATTTCCCTCTTGTCGGTTTATAACAGTTTCTGTCAGGGAGTTTCACCATTACCAGATCTCCAACATTAAATTCAAGAAAACGACGCTTTAGATCTGCAGCCTTCTTGTACTGTTTCTGAGCTTTCTCAAGATAACTCCGAGCGATTTTAATATTTCGTTTTCACTCTTGAAAGAAGCTTTTTGCTTGAG
>CAIGRP010012655.1:0-14416 GCA_903798385.1 Fraxinus cuspidata
TTGTTTGGATTTTCATTTGGGATATTATTTGTTAAATTGACTTAGTATTGTGTTTGTTTTTATTGACATTTCTTCATATTTTTTTTTTCAATTTGACGGTTGAATTTTGGATTTATGAAAAATAATTTAATTTCGTGGTTATTAACTGAACAGAATCGAACCTAACCGAGATATGAACTGAGCCGAACCGAACCGACTTATGTGGTTATGGTATGACCAAAAATTTGGTGGTGCGGTTATGGTTATGGCCGAATCGACCCCGAACCGAACCGTTGCCATCCTTAGCCAAAACAAGTAATACCATACAAAGAAGAAGGAAAAAAAAAACTAATTCTACTTTACCATATGTCACTAGTGCGGTTATGGTTTTGGCCGAACTGACCCCGAATCGAACCGTTGCCATCCCTATGGGGGATGGGTATTTTTTTCATTTTTTATTCCGGTGGACCCCACACATGTGAGTGGGTGTAAAACTTCTCCCAAAAAATTTTCTATATGTATGGTTTAATCCATGAATTTTGTAAGGCATTATGTAGTTGTAGGGCAGTGAAGTCCAAGAAGCTGTTGTTTTCCATGTATTTGCGTGTTATATTCTTAGGCTGAATAATCAATTTTCTAAATGACAAACTCAGAGAACGTTGGATTCTAACGTGCCTTAAATTTAACAAAAACCAAAGAACATCTTAATACGCATGCATTCTGACCAAATCCAACACATGAAAATCTCTCTTTCACATGTATTATGTATAGACGCATTATACATATATACCCCACCCCAACACCCCTACCCCACACCCCACCCATGCAACATTTTCTGTCAATATCCTTTGATTCTATCACCATTTGTAGTGCTTAACAGTCAGCACATCAAATACTTTACATTTTCAATTCTGTAAAAGACAGAATAAAAATAAATTCTAAAGAATCCCATTACCAATCTCTAAACAAATCCATGATTGAAGGAATTTTTCGTCTCAACCCCCCATCCCCCCCGCCTTTCCACGTATTAGACATTGCTGAACGAAATATCACACAAGTGTTTAAATGTTTTTCATTTTAATTCTATCATATTTAAAACTTGAATTTTCATCTTAAATAGATAGAATGTGTAACTCAAATCTTTATATGTTTATTATATTTATTTCATCTATAACCTATGATCGATGTATAATTTATATATTAACGTGCTTTTGCAAGATGATGCTATGTTTGAGAACATCAATCTTGAAATTTCGTGTGCTCATTTGAGCTTTTATACAGATCAAATTGTTCTTTTGAGTTTGTTGGATGTTGATTCCTTATTTAAACTTGGAAATCTATCTTAAAAATTCAAACTTGTTATGAGGAATTAATAGTCAAACCGACTTTGGTTATTTCATCTATAACCGATGTGAGATAATATGTGAGATTTATCTCTTTAAAGACATTAAGGGGACGATACTCAAGATTTTAACTTCTCCTGCTTCTTTGATCAAATCGAGTGTCGTGTTGTCCAATCCCATCTACCAAACATTTTATCTGTAGTGGGTTAGTTTAAGTTTGCTTTATACATATTCCTTTCCTTTAAACTTTGTTGAGCAACTGGCTGCCAATTAGTCCTTACTTTTACTACCAAAGACATCCTTTCTTTTTTAGGGTCTAAAAGAACCTGTGAATCATTACACTTCTTATTAATACATATATATATATATATTGTTCATCTGCAGCTCAAATTTCTGTCTGAAGATTAGTTTTTCAAAATTTTCCTTAAATAAAAATGATAACAAATTTAACTGTTTTTTGTTGGGTTTTTTTCTCGTGCTTCTGGGTTTCTGCAAAGGCTTTGCTTTCTCCAAATGGTGTCAACTTTGAAGGTAAACGCAGTTCTTTTTCTTTAGATTATAAGTAACTTTCAAGATTCTGATTATTTTGGACTTGAATTTGTGTAACTTTCCAGTGCAAGCTTTGATGGATATCAAGAGCTCATTAATTGATCCTCATGGAGTTCTGAATTGGGATGAAAATGCTGTTGATCCATGTAGTTGGGCAATGGTTACTTGTTCAAGAGATAATCTAGTCACTAACCTGTAAGAATAAGATAATCAACTAATTTCATATCTTCCAACTTGAGATTTTCTGCTTATTTTTGTCTGAAAAAAAAGTTGGATTTTGTAATGTTTCAGAGCAGCTCCAAGCCAAAGTTTTTCCGGAAAAATATCGCCTAGCATCGGGAATTTGACGCATCTCCAGAGCGTGTAAGACTCTAATGTTTCGCAGGCTCGACTGGACAGGATTTCCTGTTCAATATTGTCTAGTAGTGTGTACTAAATGTGCCCCGATATAACTATTTATTTATTTTGCAGATTGTTACAGGATAATAATATTACAGGACCAATACCTGTTGAGCTGGGGAGGCTACCAAAACTTCAGACCCTTGATCTATCTGATAACTTGCTTACTGGCTCAATTCCCACTTCTTTATCTCGAATAAAAAGCCTCCAGTACCTGTAAGCACATAATTTGATGTAGTTTTTACACTATTGGGGCAATGTTTGGACTCAACTCGACATGATTAAGCTAGACGAGAATCTAACTCAATCATGTTCAGTCGAGTATAACAAACTAACATAATAAGGAAATTATTTACTCTACTGACTAGCTCTGGGATATCCTGAAAACCCACAGTCGAAATCGAAGTTATATTTATAGAAATTTTATTATTATCGTTTTTCGTATTGTGATTGCAGGAGGTTGAACAATAACAGTCTCACTGGAACTATTCCTTCTTTAGGCAACTTGACTCAACTGACATTTCTGTAATTTTTCTTGAAAATTTTGCTTATTTTAATGCATATGTTAACTAATTTCTATAATAAATTTTTCTAAAGTTATTTGGATTTTTATTTCATTTTTCAGAGACTTGTCATACAATAATTTGAGTGGTCCAGTACCAAGAATTCTCTCCAAAACATTCAAGTTAGTTTCAATTTTCTGCATTTCACTTTTCCTTTTAGTAGAAGTTTGGTATTTTAACTTGAATTTTGCTTTTTTAGTCTTTTTTTCTTTTTTTTTTTAAATATTTTCTCGTTTAATGTGCAGTGTTTTGGGTAATCCTATGATTTGTGCAACTGGGAAAGAGCCAGACTGCAATGGAACAGCACCAATGCCACTGTCATTCTCTATGAACAATTCACAAAGTAAAAAACCTTAAAACCAGCTTATTCTTGAGGAATTCTATAGATTCATGCACGTTTAGTATGCAATACTAGAAACAACTGAATAATATAATGAAAAGATTGTAACTTCTTACGTCCCTTAACACTGTGTAATACTATTCAATCAACACGACATTCATGCTCTGAATATGATATCGAATTTTAAGTGAATATACTGAAACGTCAATGCTTTTCTTGAAGATCCTCAGCAATCAAGAACATCAAATAGTCGTAAAATTGCCTTAGCCTTCGGAACTAGTCTCGGCTGCATTTTCTTACTGATTCTTGGGTTCGGTTTCCTTCTCTGGTGGAGACATAAACACAATCAGCAAGTATTCTTCGACGGTAATGGTGAGTATGATATAATTACTCAATACTCAGTCTCTAGAAGCGAGTCGACTATTTTATGTTTAAACATGCACTTCAAAATTTCAGAACAACATCATGAAGAAGTGTGCCTAGGAAACTTACGAAGGTTCCATTTTAGAGAACTTCAGAGTGCCACAAACAACTTCAGCAGCAAGAACATACTAGGAAAGGGTGGATTCGGAATTGTCTACAAAGGTTGTCTCCAAGATGGAACAGTTGTAGCTGTAAAAAGGCTTAGAGATGTTGATGCTATTGGTGGAGAAATTCAATTTCAGACCGAAGTTGAGATGATCAGTCTAGCCGTACACAGAAATCTCCTCCGGCTGTATGGGTTATGTATGACACCTACTGAAAGGCTACTCGTGTATCCCTTCATGTCAAACGGAAGTGTTGCTTCACGTCTCAAAGGTAAAATATGCCAAATGCATTACACCTACACCATATTCTGCACTATAAGATATTGCAATCTTGCTACATGTACATTCTTCGTTTACACTCTTAACTTATGGAATTTACATTTAGCACAGTTTTAAATCATCTTTCATATTTCACACATTTAATCTAATAATTATAATACTTCTAAGTCATCAAATCTGTCAATCAAGGTGTACAAATAGCTTAATCCACAATATTCTTCATTCTAGTGGTATGCTAATCTTTTACATATTTCACTGAAACTTAGTATTATTGTGCTATTTTTCCTATATTGTAGCAAAACCACCCTTGGACTGGGCTACTAGGAAACGGATTGCCTTGGGAGCCGCAAGAGGATTATTGTACCTTCACGAGCAATGTGATCCCAAGATCATTCACCGGGATGTAAAGGCTGCTAACATATTGCTTGACGATTTCTGTGAAGCAGTCGTAGGAGATTTTGGATTGGCAAAGCTTTTGGATCATCACGATTCACATATCACAACGGCCGTTAGGGGCACTGTTGGACACATAGCCCCCGAGTATCTCTCTACAGGGCAATCCTCAGAAAAAACAGATGTTTTCGGGTTTGGAATTCTACTGCTGGAATTGATCACTGGTCAGAGGGCTTTAGAATTCGGGAAAGCAGCAAACCAGAAAGGAGCTATGCTCGACTGGGTAAGTGTACAATAGAAAGCCAAAAACATTAGGCCATGTTTGATACAGTGGAAAGAGTTATGTCTAGTACTGTGTATCAAACATGAACTAAAAAAGCTCGGTCTATGTTAATCAATATACATGGATATGGTTTCAGGTGAAGAAAATTAATCAAGAAAAGAAGCTAGACATGCTCGTGGACAAGGACTTGAGAAATAAATATGATCGAATCGAGTTGGAGGAGACTGTACAGGTTGCTTTGTTGTGCACACAATATCTTCCTAGCTACAGACCGAAAATGTCTGAAGTGGTTCATATGCTTGAAGGAGATGGACTCGCAGAAAAGTGGGAAGCTTCGCAAAGAGCAGATAGTACAAGATGCAGAGCCAACGAATTCTCCTCTTCAGAGAGATATTCTGATCTAACAGATGACTCTTCATTGCTTGTCCAAGCAATGGAACTCTCGGGACCGAGGTAACGTAATTCTCGTTAAACGAGGAAATAAGCCTAAGCAGCTACAGGGACACAAATGTATAACATAACACAAACGTAAGATCTCCGCGGAATCAGTTCGTTTATAGTTTCACGTTACGGCTCCAAAAGGGAACTGAGATTGACCGTATAGATTCAGTTTTGAGAAACTGTCTTTAGACTAGAACTTATTCAGTGTTTCTGTTCCTATAGAGTGATTTTTCTAGGAATGTTTTCAAGTTGATTTGTAAGAATAATGATCTTGGAAATTGAATTGTTTGGTTGACATGTCCAGAAACAAACATAACCACAGTTAATCGCAGAAAACTTGAAAGATCAGAATATAAAAATTGCAGAAAATCAAAATATGAATTGCAACGAATTTTTTGAAATGTGCATTTAGTTCAAATTTGGGAGCACACAACACACATGCACTGCACAACATTGGTTAAAACTAAAACTGTGCCTGTTCGAATTGATTGTTATTGATGTCAAGCCAGTCTCCAAGAAACATTCTAATGACAATTTTCTCTAGGCTGTGTCAAAGACTCAATGTGTTAGGCAGTCAGGCATGTGAAAGCACATCCGGTCTAACCGGGCACATCACGAGTCGTGCAGTAGTCGACCTATCTCTATAGATAAGTCGGGATGTGTCGTGTGAGCTGGTCCAAGCAGACATGTTAATATAAAACTACGTCAAGAAACAAAACATTATTTTATTACAAGTTCACAAAATACTAGAAAAGACATATCTGGCAAGACTTTGACCAAGCTGAAGGCTGCCCTATGATACCAGAGTATGCGAACTCAACCCAGTTTACGCCTCTAACTTGAACTTTGTTCATAACAATTTACTATATTATTGGTCATATGCGTATAGCAACTAATAAAGCTACCAAAAGTGGGCTATTTGCAAGACATATTGAATAGTTACTTTGTTCTTTTGAATGCAAATTATCTTGTCATGGATGGTAAACATCTTATAAATATCATAAAGTACTTTAATCATTTTGAAGTGAAGTAGAGCCAAAAAACAACTCATATTATCGGAAGATGGAAAATAACTCGAATTGCCCCCCGGTTTGAAATCATTAATGCTTCATTCTTCCTCTGTACATGTACAGATTTCACTTCAAAAATCTACTCTAAACTATCATAATTTCAGAGATTTTGCAAGTTCGGTGCCTTCACAATTTACAGATGACATCAAGTAACCCGGATGAGCAGTACAACCATGATAAAGATACAAGTCATTATGAAAATCACAGTCCACGTGGTACACAATGTCTTTAAACTCCGCGAGTATACCTCCATTGCCCGAGTGTTGGCATGTCCAGTGCTTGCCAAGCCCTGCTCGACTGCTTTCTCTGTTAAGTCAAGTATCTACAATCAGAAGACAACCAACCCATGAGACCAATTGATCGGTGAAAATGGGATATAAATGAGTAGGCAATATGAACACAACTAGAAAATAGATGGACTCCCAAAACTAGCTACTTCAAGTCCATGCAGTATGTGGGGCCATATCTAATGAGTTGGCGTCTATTAGTTCATGGGCTCAAAGTAGGGCACTAGTCCTTGCTACGAAGCTAAGAAAGAAATACAGAGGATATCAAGTACAAAATTCTCTTTGTTACTTTCTTATGCTGCTCAGATAGATTCGGCATAAATTATCAACTGTAAAAACTGTATAGATGTGCCGTCCTCATTCATGTTTAATGCAAAAGGAGCTTTAGCTTTAAGAAATTTAATAAATATGTTTTAAAAAATCAGCTTGTTAACCTGCCTTATCTACAAAGAATTACTTATCACGTAATCGAAACAAGAATTATGATCTCTATAAATGTATCAAAACAACTTTGTGCCCAACATTAAGTGAGTTTTGAACTCACTTTCTCTGTGTTTTGTATTGATTGACTCATCATCAGGGTGCTCTCTTTGAGTTGTCGTGCCAAACCAACCATTTCATCAGTCATATCGTCTTGAAGCTTTCTGCAGAAAACAACAGACGTGATCACTTTGTGGAGACAATTTGCAATATTATTGTGATCTAAAAAACAAAGCTCATTAACAGATTCTAGAATAGAAAGAGGCCAAAGTAGAGCTTTATAAGAGACTTGGTGACCTAGGAACATCTATTAAGGAGATCCGAAATAATACTTGCACTTTTCAAGCCAGAGAATGTAACACAATATTTCACCCTCTACCATTTTCATGTTTCCTGATAACCCATCTACAATATGATTGGATATAATTTTTCCATCACTAACATGTCCGAGCGGTTGTTATCGGGGTCATCGGGTAGTTCACATTCATCTCTCTTCTTCTCCATTCAAAAGAAATGCAGATAAGCAACCAAATTAAATAAATTTTGCCAAAACAAAATGTCAAGAATTTGGCCACCCAAAATAAAATTCCTTAAAAGCATGCTTACAAGTTACAAAGGTCTTGTTTGATCCCCATTCTTTCCAAAATACAATTTTCTTTCTCCTCTTTTCAACCACACATTTTTCAATAAAATAATATTACATGCAAATCTAAGTTTTTCCCCTTATTTTTTAACCACGCATTCTCCATCAATCTACTATTTCAAAATGTAAAAAAAAAAAGAAAAAAAAAGGGGAGGGGGCTCAAACAGGCACAAGTAAATGTTCAGTGTTTTCCAAAATTTATGATGCTAAAGAGTTGGGCCTTCACATGGGAGGGATGGCATGGACAAAGAAAAGAGGAGAGAACAGAGTCTTTAGGAAGATGACATGATAATAAGAGATACTTTTCTCAAGACAAGATTTATCCGCCGAAAGAAACAGCAAACCGTGTGTAAAGCTTCAATCGAGATATTTAGTTCATTTAAATGAGAAATTCTACATTTCATCCAAATCCTGGGATTTTATCCATAGAGAAATAAAAGAGGGGAAAAATCAGAGGAAAAAAGGAACTGACCCAATTTCTGTCAGAGGGGAAACAATTATATAACTAACAAAAGTTGTAATTCGAAGTCTTATAAACCAAACTAGCAAGATTCATTGAAACTTTTTCTGTTTAAACTCAAATCTTAGTTAAATATGTTGCCTATACGGCTGCAGCCATTAATTAAAACTCTAAACTAATGAATTAACAGCAATGATATTCATACGCATAGCCCCAGCTGAAAAAACCAACTTTTATGCATATGCATGTAACTCTTGATATTTAAGAACAAGTACTCCAACAGATAATCTATTCAGACTATTTCTTCAACTATGTAAGATTCTGTGAGCATTTTCATCATCAAGAAACTTCATAAATGCATATACATGTAGAAAGTACCTGTGCTTCTCAATATGAGCGTGTGCTGCAGCATCCAATTTGACAGACTTCTCTTTATTGTCGATTTTAATGGTATCATTAGATCTATCTTCTGTTGGAAGCCTGAATCAATTGAATGTCAAATTTAGAAAATATAAGACAAGATATCATATACTAGGAGCTACATAAACTTCATTTAAACATACACAAATCTCCGCCTTAATCCTCTAGGAGAGTGAATACTTTCTCCTCCTGGTTTGGATAGGATTTGTGTGTCAGAAGTCTCTAAAGAAGGAACCTGAGAAACTTTCTTAGGCTGCAATTTCCAATAAAATGTAAGTAGTTAATATGAATACAATACAACAATCCACTTCAATCAAAGAGAACTGAAGAAACAAACGGCAATCATATTTTCTGAATGTTCAATACAAGCAAATTTTCACAAATCAATCCAATTTCTGCTTTCTACTCATGATTCAAGTAGACGATGATGATGCTGTCAATGATTTTTTTATTTTTATTGACTTGAAAGCTGTACAGAAGGCAGAAGAGGAATGTTATCCAGTAGGTATAACTTGCCTAATTTCTTGGTTCATTGGAGGGGTACCAGCCTTTGAAGGGAAATAAAAGACTACCCAAACCACTGAAGGCAGACTTTTTGCACATCATTTACTTGTAAAGAAATGGACATATAGTAAAGGAATCTCTAAATTTATAGATGCCTACATATTCTGATCCAGTGCATTTTTCTTCAGCTTCTCTTGTAGAGACTAAGACACTACAACCAGTCAAATTTCGCTATTGTTTCGAAAAACGTTTATGGAACTAAGTTTCTTAAATGATAAAAAGTTCAATTTTGAAGGGCACTAGTCTCTTTAGCTAAAATTATACAAAATATTGCGGCTATCCCTAATTCAGCACATTGCCATAATAGTTTTGCATCCATTTTGCAATTAACAACATATTCTCCATTGTGATTGTAGTTAAAATCAATGACTTCTTATGTCATACCAAACAAAACACAAATGGTAATTTTAAAACAGATCATTTAGTCATATCAGGAAAAATAAAAGTTCGATGTGTCAAGCTCATTAGTATACGCACCTCAGTGGTATTTATTTTGAATGCTATACCTTCAACTAGACCCCAACTTGAATTGCACACCAAGCAAGCAACCCGCCCCACTTTTTCAACATCACATATTAAATTAACGTACTCTACTAAACCAAATTTAGTATTTTATGGAAGTAAAATTAATGCAAAGACACTATAATATCCCCAAATAATGAAGGGGCCAACATCCAGAGACAATGAATTCATCCCAGAAATAAAAATTATCAACGCCATAAAAAAAATAAGCAGATACCATCCCACAAATCCTTATAAGCCAAAAAACTTTCATGCTCCGAAATCCACAATGACTCCAATATAGAGGAAACTGTACCGCAAGTATGTAATTTTAATACCCACGAAGACCTGCTTAGAGTTTGTTTGGCACAACTTACTTGAAAATTATCTTACTTCAAACTTATTTTCAACCACTCATTCTCTCTCTCTCTCTTATATATATATATATATATATATATATGTATAGTGCATGTGGATCCACAAATTTTCCTTCTTTTTAATCACACATCATCCAAAAAATCATTTTTCACTTGAAATAATCTCTCCCAAGCGAACACTTAATCTTCAATGTCAGTATGTCACCTATGAAGCATCCATTATTATAACTTTCATTAAGTTTCTATGATCCGTGAATCTAAGATACTTTAGAATCATATTACAATTTGCAAAGATGTTTTTGAGATTCATAAAAGTTGAAATGACATATACTTAAATGCTTATCAATTAATCATCTAAAGGAGATGGAGTTCACTCAAGTGCAAGTACATGTCACCACTTAAATGATACAAGTTAAAAATAAATTATATAACTTTATTTCTATGTATAAGATTTTGTGCATAAACTGAATTAGAAAGAATGATAGATGAAAGGATGTTAAGAATCCTAAGAGAAAAGCATGCAAACCTTGGCAATCCTTTAGGTGTCTTCAACTCTGCCAATTGCTCCAATTGCTCCCGCAAAGTAGCAACATACTATAAAGGTAGCATAATGCATAAAAAATGGTTTTCCATTAAGTGAGACATTAATCCATCACTAGTTCCAAAAATATTTAATACTAAATGAGAAATCTTTTTAAGTCCACATTAAAGCTTATAGGAAAAGATGTTACAGTTTACCTGCTATATTGTTCCACCCATCGCTAACTTATAACAACATAAAGAATCATTTTATTCTTTATATATTTAAAGAACTGAATAGATACTAAAAAATCCAATAAAACTAGTGAAAGAAGCATATATCAAGAGAAGCTCTCGAGAGAAATAGCAAGGAAGAGAAGATTCAGCATTAAACCATTACTCAATTAATAATTCTAGTGTTAATAACTGTGTATGTACATGTATGAGCTTTGCTTGGTTTTGCTGTTGTGGTGCAGTTGCAAGTAACCTTCTCAGGTTCACTTCAGTGTTGCTCAAAGCCATCCAAAATCCTTAAGAAATATAAAACAAATTGATCAATTGCAAAAAAACCATTGTCCTGAAAATGAGCAACTAGTAAACAATTACATTCACTCAAGAAATAACAAGTGATGTTATTTTGATAAGAAAATTTCATGCATCATAAGATTCCATGGCTGGGTTCTTCGATGATGCTAATCAGAAACCAATAAATGTCCATTAATGTTCAAGTGTGGCATGCAGTATGGTGCATGTACTAACACAAGCAGGAATGTGGTCATCCAATATTCAAGCATAATAGACCCTGCTCTTAAAATGAAACCACAAGAGGAATGAAGCCACTAATAAAACAAATTTATTATCATTGCAGAAAATTAGACTAAATCAAAGCTGGTTTGAACTTGAAATTTCATGTTCCTCATCTACTCGAAGGAGCGAAAATTCATTAGAAGAGTTTAAATTATTGATGTGATTCACTCACAGAAACCTAATAATAAGACAAAGTCATTGCATCTGTAAGTTGCATTTGTCATTTGATGCTGAAATCAATTTGGTACTTATGTAGGCCAACCCTGTCTACACATTTGGGTGGATTACTTGAAAAAATGTATATAGCCCTTGTTTGATGGGGATTAAAATCAGATTTTTAGTAGATTTTGATTTTGATAAAAGTTGATTAAATGTGGTTGAAAAGTTGTGGATTCCATGAAATATGTGGTTTTAATTAATTGTTGACTTTGATTTAAATTAAAATTTTGATTTTAAATCCTACCAAACAGGGGCTAATATGGTCAATGAGTCTGACCTTACTGAAGATTGAGACATTTCAACCAAAGAACCCTTTTAACAGGTAAGCATCCTATTTATGCTCAAACAGCTCCATACAACTCAACTTTGAAATTTTAAAGGGAGACAAGTGACTGGAAGCCCTAACCACTTACCTTCTCCTAATTCAAGAACCAATTCTTTAGTATATTTTCAAAGAAGGAAATGTGAATATTGATCTGTTATTAAGAGAACTTTAAAAGTATGGTATACATAAAGAGAACTAGTGACTTGTTCCATCATGAAAAGCAAAACTCGGGTAATAAAATCTACAATGTTGGTCTCTAGAGCTCTCTCGATACATAGGATCACTCAGTCCCCCAGATGAATAGAGAGACCTATTTATTACCATCTGTTTGAGAATGTGCTTGTTCTTATAGCATCCTTTTTGAAAGCTCAGTGAGGATGCCATATGATTACACAATTGTTTAAGAGGGATCACTAATTAAATCTCGGTCATCATTGTCCATTACTATTTTCAGCCGAATAATCCCTATGAAGCAAAAAGTCCTCCTAATCATCAGAAACAACCCATTTAAGTATAGGAAGAAATGAATAACTTCAAACTAAGCCTCATTTTTTCCTTGGACGACTCTAAATCTGGTCAAAAAGCATAAAGAAAATGAACAAAAGCCATGATAGACTTTTTTCATTCCCATTTAGTGAACAAGAAACCTAGAAAAGACAGAATGTATATCTGAAAGAAGATAAGTTTCAAACTTCTTGTATACAAAGACTCGACTTCAGGGCCTTGAGGAAATAAAAGATTGTTTCGTGACACACTAAGTTCAATAATACATGTGGATTGCAAGTCAAACTCTAAACACCAAAACAATCTATAATTTAAGTATCCATTTCCTAAAATTCTTCATCTTCTCACAACTATTAGACAAACATTGAAGCTTTTAAATTGTAACCCATCTTAAAAATTTCAACAGATCAGAATAGATTTTAAAAAATGAAGAAAAAACCATTGAAGTTAGGAATCAAACAAATCCAGATCAACGAAACATGAAAGAGAGACTAAAATACACAACAGTGATTAGAGATTTGAAGAACTAAAGGCGTTATATTTCGCCTGATAAGAAACGATATTAGAGAAAAGGAGGGAAGTATTACATCATACTAGATGAAAATGGCTGTGGTCAAGAGTCGAAGGTAATAGTGGTGTGGTGAATTGGGCGGTGACGGTTGTTGTTGAGGCGGCAGCCGTGGCGGAATGGTGGGTGGTTTGGTGGTCTGTTCAGTTACAGAACAACGTTTATTATTTTTTTCTTTTTTCTTTTGGATTGCAAACAATGTTTACTATAAAATTGAAGGCTACATTGTAATTGGATAAAAAATTCATAACCTTTACATGTTATCGAATTTACATTTCATTTTTTGTCAATCGCATTCTTATTTTGACACTAACATAAATTGTTCCAAATATGGTTTCTCTCCAAAAATATTTTTTGAGATAAAGTAAAAAGATTGTTTTTGTCCATTGTATTTTTAAATAAGAAAAACAAATAAATATGCAAAAATGTAATTAAATAGTTGACTCACATTTTAAAGTATGTTAACAATATTTTTCAATGAAAATCATTATTAATGATGAGGTTATCTAATTAATGAAATGTTAAAAGTAAGAATGTGAAAAATAAAAAATTAAGGATATAAGTGTAATAATAAATAAAAGTTAATGATCTTTAATGTAAATAAAATGTGGTGTATTTTTAAAAAGTATGGTATGAATTTAACAACCTTAAGTGAATGACTTTAATTTATATTCAATTAATTCTTTTTTTATTATTAATTTATTATGTTAAATTCTTCTTAATGTTTATTTGCTAAAAAATGTATTATCTCACAAGTTTTACCTTCCAAAAAATAATCAATGGAAACGTATTGGTCAAACAAGAATTTTAGCCAATAATTTTATAATGAATAGGTATTTATCATTTTCAATGATGTTTTTTTCATCTCCAAAAAAGGAAAAAGGAAAAAAAACACATTGTAATGTTATTTGCTAGTCAATTTTGCCCCCATTAAACTAAATTTAAATCATAATAAATTAATGATATTTAATTTATCTTGCTATAGGGGTGGACATAATTTTCAGACCAAACCAAACGGTTTGATTCGATTCTACAAAAAAAAAAGTTCATATTTTTGGTTCTTCGAACAAAAAATCATTTTGTTATAGTTTTGGTAAAGTTCTGATTCTAGAACCAAGAACCAAACTTAATTTATAATTTTATTTTTTGTATGAATTTGATTTTATGTTAATTGAAGCCAGCCCAATAGCCATTATTTTGGTACATCCCATAAAAAGTGTTTTGCCCATTAATTTTAATTGTATTCAATATTTGTGTTTAAACATTACTTCAATGCATTTTATCAAATTCAAACCCTCAAAGTCCCAAACATCTCTAGACGCATTCCCAAATTCCTAATCCTCAAACCTCAAACAACGTAGCTTTTTAAGTCATCTCCGTGCAAAAATTCCAACTTTGTCGCCACCAATTTGCTATTTCCTCCAAGCCATCAAGGGTATAGTAAAAAATATCATAATTTATTGGACATCCTTCTTTTCTTTAATAGTTTGTTGTGCAACTTTATACATATTAGTCAAAGATTCTAGTCAGATAATATTTTTATTGAATTGTGATCTAAGTCAATTTGAAAAAAAAA